>OMLF01044880.1:28112-60333 GCA_900302615.1 Holocentrus rufus
TCTTGCAAAAACTGAAATTGATTGAAATGATTCGTTTTTGACATGCTGTATTCTTGCACCTCTTGTGGTTCCAGAGTGTATCGTCTCCATGAGAGGCTGGTGAACCTCCGGAGCGAGTACAACCTGCGCCTCAAATCGGGCGTGACCCCGGCTCAGGTGCCCCTGACCCAGACCCAGACTGTCCAGATCCTGCAGCAGGCCCCCACAAGGGTGAGGCCCGAGCTGGACGAGGTGACCCTGCGCTACATCCAGGACCTGCTGGGCTGGGTGGAGGAGAACCAGCACCGGGTGGACCAAGGGGAGTGGGGCTCCGACCTGCCCACCGTTGAGTCCCAGCTGGGCAGCCACCGCGGCCTGCACCAGTCCGTGGAGGAGTTCCGCGCCAAGATCGAGAGGGCGAAGGAGGATGAGGTACAAAACACCTCAGACACATGCAAATCAATACTTTATTATTTACCCCCAAAGGAAACGAAAACAAAGTGATCACTGATAGCCTCGGGCAGTCATTTTGTTGTTCATTTACATGGAATATTGTTGGACTGATATGTTTTTCAATGTGAGCCTGTTCTTATGGCCTCTCATCTGATCCAGAATCAGATCTCGCCTGCCAGTAAAGCCGCCTACCGTGACTATCTGGGAAGGCTGGAGCTGCAGTATGGAAAGCTCCTGGTAAGTTTTACAGCAACATGCTGCAGATACAAAGCAATGCTAAAAAAGACTCTGTATTTTAGTTGAAACATGCTGAATTAAAGCTGTTTCAAGCTAAGCGCCAAGTAGAGGCCTTGCAGTGCCGTCAGAAATCTCATCTGTACTTTTTGAACCAATCGTTCAGTCCCTCACAAACCTGACTGTTGCACACTTTGTCATCTTGTAGAATGCATCGAAGGCCCGTCTGCGCTGCCTGGACGGGCTCCACGCCTTCGTCACCGCGGCGACCAAAGAGCTGATGTGGCTCAATGAGAAAGAGGAGGAGGAGGTGAACTACGACTGGAGCGAACGCAACACCAACATGACCGCCAAGAAAGACAACTACTCGGTAAAGTGACATTGTTCGATTTTTATTGCTCTGAACCCATGATTATAGATTATAGATGATTATAGAATGAATGAAGATGATGATATAATTAATGTTGCTGTCTGTTTCGTTGCTGTGGAGCAGGGTTTGATGCGAGAGCTGGAGCTGAGGGAGAAGAAGGTGAACACCGTCCAGGCCACAGGAGACAAGCTGCTGCGGGACGGACACCCGGCCAGGAAGACTATCGAGGTGAGATCATTCAAGATGGAGAAGGAAAATGAAATAATTAGTCCAAGTTATTTGCATTTGTGAACTGTCTTACAACATAGGAATGCATTCACTGTGCATTGAAAGTACATTCATATACAGTATTTTAAACCATAGGTTGTATTTTTGCAGTATTAATTCAATGTGTAAGATTCTGTTTTTTTGTTTGTTTTTTGCTTTTATTTCTACATTGACTCTGTTAACTCTTAAAACTCCCCCAGGCCTTCACTGCAGCCCTGCAGACTCAGTGGAGCTGGATCCTGCAGCTCTGCTGCTGCATCGAGTCCCACCTGAAGGAAAACGCTGCCTACTTCCAAGTAGGTTTTCTAATGTAGACTTTATTACTCCAAACTTTATCACTCCCATTGAGCTGTTGATCTTCCTCAGTTTAGTGGTTTTGTCCAGTTAATTACAGTTTAATCTTCCTCTTTGCTCATCCATACATCTAGTAATCTGTTGTTTTTAGTATTTGCTTTATCATTGCTGCTTGTATATTTTGTATAATTACTGAACTCCACTTTTTTCCATCTAGTTCTTTGCTGATGTGAAAGAGGCAGAGGAGAAGATGAAAAAGATGCAGGACACGATGAAGAGGAAGTACACATGCGACCGCTCCATCACTGTCACCCGACTGGAGGACCTGCTACAGGACGCAGCTGTAGGTTTATTCACTGTTATGTTCCCTACTTTAAAAATAATATAATAATAATATTAATGTTATCCTGGTTACATATTATACTCTAACAGTTATATTTGAAATACCACAAACTGCAGCATATTTGGTATTCATTTTGATAAACTCCACTCTCTGTTTTGCTGTGATCTTCAAAGGATGAGAAGGAGCAGCTGAAAGACTTTAAAACCCACCTGGAAGGCCTGAACCGCAGGGCCAAGACGGTAATCCAGCTGAAACCACGTAACCCAGCTAGTCCGATAAAGGGCAAGCAGCCGATCCAGGCTGTGTGCGACTTCAAACAGATGGAGGTAAACAGGAGAAACGCTTCCACTGATTGTTGTTGTTAATCATGTCCACATGTGCAGTAAAAGTCAAGACATCAACTGCATTTTTCTAATCACATTAAATATTTTTAAAAGTCTTGACATTTAATTATAACTCCTCAGTTGTTTTATTCCCTTTGCTCATGTTTCGTGCTGTTGGATGTTTAATATCAGGTTGTGTCCAGCTTTGATCGCCATCCACAACTTTTTGTTAACATTTTACAAACTGATGGACGCAGCTCAGATGACAGATTTCGTTTTGTATTTCAAACGCTGAAAGGAATACCAGGCGCCGAGTTGAACACCTGGGTATCTGTTTTCTCTTCTGGTCCAGATCACAGTTCACAGAGGAGACGAGTGCGCTCTGCTGAACAACTCCCAGCCCTACAAGTGGAGGGTGCTGAACGATAAAGGCAACGAGGCGACGGTGCCCTCCATCTGCTTCCTGGTTCCTCCCACCAACAAGGAGGCTGTGAACAGCGTTGCTGGGTGAGTTCGACCCCCCCGACCCAGGGACTCTCAATGTGGGGTGCAGAGACCCCCGGGAGTCCTGCAGGGTGGTCTCTAATACTTTAATGTTACTGCCCAATTATCTATCTATATGTCCATCTATCTGTCTGCATGAACAAATAGACTACACACTGTACATTTGGAATGGATAAGTTGGCTCTAACACACACACACACACACACACTAACCCCTCCTCTGCCTTTCTTCAGACTGGACAGTAACCTCCAGGGGCTGCTGACAATGTGGCAGACGATGTTCGTGGACATGAAGAGTCTGCTGTCATGGCAATACTTGATGAGAGACATCCACATCATCAAAACCTGGAACATCACCATGGTAACAACAACGGATTAGAGAAAAAGCAATAAACTATGAGGCGCTTGCATCATGGCTAACCCTGCGTCTCAGCTGGTGTAACACTGTGAACCACAGTTTATTGTTCTTATAAAACACAGGAAGACATTTTATTTTTAATCAATATTTTTAATAATAAGAACTTACTTTTAATAAGAAGAACTTAAGTACTTTGATGTTACAATTCTGCTAAACAATATACGATATGTTTATGTCAACAACATGACATTACTAAACAGTTTTAGCTAGTTAACACTGAAATAAGTGTTTCCACCCTGTAATGGGGAAATCACAACTGGTCTAAAAACGTAGCTTCTGCCCCATTGAAATTAATGGATGCACCACTTGATGGTGCTATTATTCTTTATATAAATTATATGTGGTTGTACACAGAGTTATGTCTGTGGTTCTCATGGATTTGGGAGATAAATTTCAAATGAATGCTTTGACTTTGTGTTAATTTGTCTGTTCGTTAAAAACACTCCCTTAATTAAACTACATTTCATTTGATTTGAAATAGAGGATTAAGAAGTTAATGCATCCTGATGTTGGAGGAGTTCCTCAAAACAAGTCAGCTGATCTTCATCCAGTCCGGCAGACTCTCTCCTTGGTGGTTTACCTCGTCCTCTCCCTCCTTTGCAGTTTAAGACCCTCAAAGTGGAGGAGTACCGGCTGGCCCTGAGGAACCTGGAGCAGCACTACCAGGACTTCCTGAGAGACAGCCAGGACTCTCAGCTGTTCGGGGCCGAGGACCGAATGCAGGTGGAGGCCGGCTACAACAAGTCCAACCAGCACTACAACACCCTGGTCAGCTCCGTGGAGCAAGGTGTGTACTGTTTGATGCAGTTATATGAAGTTATTTTCTCTCACATATCACGCTTGGTTCACTGATACATGAATCCTGAAACAGGTATTCACTGTTGGCATTTTATTTTGCTTTTTTTTTTTTGTTGGATGCACATATTTTGTCATGGAATCATTTGTTAGCTAACTGCTGTGAAATTGGCCCGTTGCTATTTTTCTATAAGTTGTTGTTGACTGTTGAATTCACATTACAGGCTATGTGGCGCCCACGGGAGGTAAGGCGCTTTGGTTGTAGTGCCAGATGTGGTAACTTTTGATTTTAAGACTTGTGGCTGTTGTGCTGTCACGTTTTCTTTTCACTGCATCAGTTTAATCACCTAAACCATCCCCATTAATTCTAGTTTTCCTCCCTAACTTCACATGTGATTGCATTCTTGTCTATGTGCATGGTTGTGATTGCGGTATGTTTTCAGAATCATTATGAATGAATAAATTAATCAGTTTATTAAAAATTTTTGATGGGTAATCAATGTGGAACCAACCATGCATGAGGCAGTGAGTTTGTGATGTGCAATACTACAGTATGTCATAATACAAGAAATACTAATGTGCTGTGAGACCCAGATACTCACTAATTATACAAGGTAACTGTACCCAAGTCTTTGCAGTTTTAACCATATTAATAACTTCCAGAGGATTTTAACTGATAGATTATGGAGTTTCTATATTTGAAGAGTTTCATTCTAAAACTCTGCACCAGAATAAAGTTGATTTCATTCTCTAAAATTTCATTATTAAATTTTTTATGATCTTGAGATCGCTAATAAGTTCAATAATATGCTATGGTTTTCATGGTTTTGTCAAAGTAAGTCAAAATTTTAAATGAAATTTTGAATATCTCAATTTAAAATGAAACTCTTCATTTATTCTTCTATTGATGTTACAAGCGATATCTGGTGATGTAACAATCTTTTCCTGATTTCGTCCAGGAGAGCAAGACGAGTCTCTGTGCAAGACTTACCTGACCAAGATCAAGGACCTTCGACTGAGGCTGGAGGGCTGTGAGACTCGAACGGTCACTCGCCTCCGTCAGCCCGTGGACAAGGAGCCGCTCAAGGCCTGCGCCCTGAAGACTGCAGAGCAAATGGTAACGTCAGGAGAAATAATAATAATGACTGAGTAAAGAGAAATGGTTGTGTTTCCTGGAAGTAATGGTGAACCGGAGTATTTGTGTCATCTTGGAAGTCTGCGATCCAGTTTTGCTCCAATTAAGGGCTCAAACCCAGCAGGGGCTAAAGTACTTTTGTTTTCCTGGTAGTTTATTCTCCTTCTCCTTTGTTTTTGCAATTTGTTCAGAAATGATATATGACAGAGGAAAGAAATTTTGTAAAATGATAATGTTGCAAATTTATTACATGAGAAATATGATCTCAATTACCCAGATAGTGTTTCTATTAAAAAAAAAAGAAGAAAAAAAAGGACATGGCTCCCAAACAGTAAGTCTGATTTGCACAGGATCAACATATTCAGCTGCACTTGGTCTAAACTTTGAGTCACCCAATGGAGTGAACCGAGATGAATTTGCACTATTTTTAATTATTTGAAAAACATATTTTTTCATGCCTTTCCTTTATGACTCGATTGCCATCAAACTTGGCATTTTAGGACTACTTAGCACAGATTACTTCTAACTTTATTCACAGGGCTGCTAATATGCAATTAATTTGAAAGTTTGTGTGGCCTGCTGCTGCAAAACAAAAGGTCTTAACTTCGTCACAGTTTGTTCAACCAGAATACAATTTCGTAGATCGTTATAAATCAACCAATACAAATGCCAAAAATTAATTTATTCCATACATAATGGAGCAAAGTATCAATGTGAAACTTGATGAACTCTGTGATCTCTGTCTGGAACTTGTCAAAACTTGGCTCATTGGCAGCATGTAGATGTGAAGCCAGCGGCAACAGTGCTGCAGACATGGATGCATGTTGGAACTGTCACAGTGTCTCTGGCCCGGTGCCCAAACCACTATGACATTTACTTCAAATTGATATTAGGGCTTGAAGCTCATAATTATTAGTGGTAATACTTATTTATGACTGGAGCCAAGACTACAACATGCCTGAACTGATTCTGATTATGGTGGTGATAATAACAGACACTAATACACACAGACAGTGTTGCTTTTTCCTTTGTACATGGTGTCTCCATCTGGAGTGCTGATTTACATGTTTTCACATCTGTAAAGTTTGTATTTAAAGGTGTATGTATGGTTTTTCATAATGCACCATACATATGCATTTTTTGCATGTTTTTTTCATTTTTCTTTATTGCAATTAGTTACATATTGCACAAATATGTATATTTCAGTATATTTTCACTTAGTTCCAAATGCACATATTTCATTGTTTTGTGACAGTTGGTTCTACTACTTCTTATCCCATGCATACTTTCTTCAGGCTGTAATCCTTACTATTTTCATTCTGCAGTCCACACATTCCTACTTAATATGTTTTATTGTTGAACATATCCTTACCTGACACGCATTTGGGACTGTTTCATAGTCTGTTTGTCGAAGATCATCTGTGTGGAGTTGGAAAATTTAATGCTTGCTTAGTTTGTCTACTCTTTGCCACACCACATTTAACTCACAGCTGGTTTTCAAGTCATTCAGTTATTCGATTAGGCAGAATGTTTAGTGCAGTTTTCATTTTTTGCCTGCTTTCTCAAATGATAAACAAACAAATAAATGTGTTACAGCAATAATACTAATATATACCATTTATAGTTTATGCCTTCTGAGTGTGTGTGATCACATGTTGAAAAGCAAGTTCACTGTGTATGGGAATTATTGGCTTTGTGCTTTTACTAATGCTGACAACAAATCATCTCCCGTTTACTCACTGACAGAAAGTCCAGTCAGAGTTGGAGGACTTGAAGAAAGACCTGAACAACATTGCAGAGAAGACGGAGGAGGTGCTGGCCTCTCCTCAGCAGTCCAGCAGCTCCCCGATGCTGCACTCCGAGCTGGACGTCACTCTGAGGAAGATGGACCACGTCTACGGCCTCTCATCTGTCTACCTGGACAAGTAAGCCTTTTTGATTCTGCCTCCATTACCACAGTGACAAAATACTTATTGAAATACTTACTGATGGATTTGTGATGTGTTGTTCAGACTTTGTCACAGTGTGAATCTCTTGCTTTCAGGCTGAAGACCATTGATGTGGTGATCCGAAGCACCAAAGATGCAGAGGACACACTAAAGAATTATGAGACTCGCCTTCGTGACGTCACCAAGGTGCCAACAGATGAAAAGGAGGTGGAGAACTACCGCAGTCAGCTGAAGGTATTTTCTTTTTAAGGGAAAAATATATGCTTATATCCACATATTTATTGGATGCTTATTGGAACAGAACTTACCTTGAGTGTATAAATCTCAGCAGTAGTGGCCCAGTTGGGATTTGAACCACTAATGGCTCAGAGTGTAGGTGCATATGGCGGTTTATCATCTGGATCTTCTGCATTAACCTCTAATGTGTTTCTCTTTTTCTCTTCCTCTCTCACCCTCACCTCTTTTTCCTGCAGAAAATGCGCAGCGAGGCAGAGGGCGACCAGGCTGTATTCGACCGCCTGCAGGACGAGCTTAAGAGGGCGACCACAATCAATGACAAGATGACGCGGGTCCACAGCGAGCGTGACGTCGAGCTGGATCATTACCGGCAGCTGGTCAGCAGCCTCCTGGAGCGCTGGCAGGCAGTGTTTGCGCAGATAGACCTGAGACAGCGGGAGCTCGACCTCCTGGGGCGCCAGATGCGCTCCTACCACGAGAGCTACGACTGGCTCATCCGCTGGCTGGGCGAGGCGAAGCAGAGACAGGAGAAAATCCAAGCTGTGCCAATCGGTGACAGCAAGGCTCTCAAGGAGCAGCTGGCACAGGAGAAGGTATTGTAGATCCATATGGGTTTAGGGAGGAAGAGTCCATGTTGCCCTCTGGTGGTCACGTAGGCTCAGTAAGAGTGCACTGAATGAAGCATGACAAGGATAAAATCACCTTATGCAAACAGTCTTCCTTTATAGATTGCGATTAATTTCTAGCTGTTAAGGAGGAATTTGACTTTATGCTTAAGTCAATGTAAGTTAATTTTTCATGAGAAATGATGTATTTGTCAGCAGAAAAAGGATTTTCTCATGAATGACCACAAGGGAACACATTTTCTTCTTCATGAGAGGTTGTGAAAAAGTACACTGTTAAAGTTTAAAAAGAGATATAGCATTTAAATGATAGTCTTTTACAGATTTACAGATTTTTATTTATCTTTACAGCAACTCCTGGAAGAGATTGAGAAAAATAAGGACAAGGTAGAAGATTGCCAGAAATATGCAAAGGCATATATTGATGCAGTCAAGGTATGTGCAGATATGACACAAAAAAAAATGAAAGAAATTACTGTATGTCTTGGCTCCTAACTCTAATCTAACTTAACTTTTTCCATCTCTTGTTTTAGGATTATGAGCTGCAGGTTGTGACTTACAAAGCACTCCAGGATCCCATTGCATCTCCTTTAAAGAAAGCCAAAATGGAGAGTGCATCCGATGATATCATCCAGGAGGTGGGTTTTACAAAAATATCCACAATGCATTTGTGCAGTTTCATCTCAGCCGCTGTGTTTATCTGCTGTTCTGTATTAAATGTAAAACCCATCAGAGGAAAAGAGCACAGATGTACACACATCTGGTCTAGATGCCGGGTTGAGTGGATCAATATAAAATCATTAAAACCTACACACCATCACACGATACAATTAGATGTCTGGTAAATGTACCGTTAACTGTAATTTCTTTCAGTATGTCACTCTGAGAACTCGCTACAGTGAGCTGATGACTCTCACCAGCCAGTACATCAAGTTTATCATGGAGACACAGCGCCGCCTGGAGGACGAGGAGGTAACTACATACACTCTGAAGGCAGCGGTCTTCCCAGAAACTTAAAACCCCACTAACACAAATGCTGATACTGAACTCCTGCTATCACTGATTAATGTATGGGAAATCATTTGTCATTATTTATTAAATAATTGCAGAATGTTGGCACTCAAAATTTAGGATTTTGAGAATTTGATGGAATTACAGTGATAGGACAGCCCACAGAGGTGAATACAAAGTGTTTAGTGAATACGATACAGTGTTAGTGTTGCAGCACATCACATCCCCACAACAGTACCTGTCTTTCATTCCTCTACACTGTCTATTTAGTCAAGTCATAATCAGCCACTGAGTTACAAACCTGTTTGTGCATACGCTTCTGATTTGGCACGGGCGTTGGCCCACTAATTCAGTTGCATCTTTCCAACTGCTCAACTGCTTGTCCTACAATTTTACTTTGTTATTTGCATCTTTCTTTATTCCTGGAATCACCCACACATGTAATTCAGAGGCTTCAGTTTGGCTGACGACCTCCTCAAATGTATTGATTTTCAAACTACCACTTTGCTTTTCCCTTCCCCTTTTTTCTAACTTTGTATTTTGTTTGGTTCTTTAACCTGCCCACCAGTGCTTTGTCATGATGATTATTAATCATGAGCTTAAGAGATGAATTAACCCGAAAGCATCAGGTATTTAAAAAAAAGACCCTCTGTGTCTGTCATCCCTCTTTACATCTGACCCTTGTCTTGCTGTCAAAAAGGGAAGGTTTACATTTTTTTAAGTCCTGTCCTAATTGAGCCTCCTCTTAATTCATTGAAAAATTCTCATGGCAGAATTTTTGTTACTGAGAAATTGACACCAGATTCCTGTTAACGTTCATGCTAGAGTGGAATTGAGACTTTTACTCATAAATTACATTTGCAAGCCATTTCACATACTTCCATATATCACCATAATAATACAACATATAAATATTACAGCTGGTGAAAGGACGTCTTTACAATTTTGAGGGGAATGGCTTCATTCCATTTTCTTGTATTAGCATTGCTTATAGGAGGCTGGTGTCAATATCTCAGACAAAAACACTGTGGTCCAGATTTTGGATATCTTCATTAGTCATCAATAGGACAGGTTTTTAAAATTTGGAACCTTCCCTTTAGGAACCTGTCACTCATGTACAATTACATGATACACATAGCAGTATTCGTGAAGGTTAATACCCATCACTTGTTGTTTACCTTATCTCAGACTCAGTGCAACTTGATCTTGGATTTTTGTCGTGTGAATTACATTTTAATCCAAGGTCATTTTGTGTTTTGTGTTCCGTAAAAGTCATATTGTGTTTGCTGCATCACTATGCTATTCCTCATAATGAGGGTGCTCCGGATTGGTTCATTTGCATAGCAATACTGTAATTTCTGCAACTCCAATGGACAGATTTTGATTAATGGGCTGTTACCTGCTGTGCTTAATATATTTTGCATGTTGCCATTTCTTCTCTCCCTATCCATTCGCAGATACTTTACACATTTTGCAAAACACTGATTTAATGGTTGAGACTGATTTATCTTGAGAATGGAAAGGCTGAGGAGTGGAATAAAGTAATCCTACCCCCAAATCTTAAATTAATATCTTATTATAATCTCGAGTCATGCAACTCTAATGTGCCCTTAGAAACTAATTTCCATTATGACATATGAAACATTTTTCTGTTAGAATATGGCAGCAGCATATTTATCGCACCTTGCTACATAATGATTAAATTAGGTTTGGTATTGTCATTGTAATGTATTGCTACATTACAAATGAAGAATGTGCTGTACCTTGTAAGTACGTTTTAATCACTATGCACTATGCACTAATTTTCTCATGTGATCAGGCTTTTTTACACAGACAAAGGGCAACCATATCTAGAACATCAATCTGGGAAAATACCTCAACTGCATGAAGCCATTCAAAATCTGAAGTGTAGTGTTGTGCCGTGTTGTGAAGTAAAGTCTCATTCTGTGTGCCATACATTAAATGAACGTGACAAGCATTTCCCAATACAGTATTTTTTCCCTGCTTAAAATTATTTGTTGTAGTTAACTAGCCATAACCGTAACATATTGTCATGTATTTACATTTTTATGTACCTACATGTTTTATAACTTATTGTATACTGAATATTTTATAGTCTAACACCCCTAACATTGTCTCAATTCCCTTTACTCCCTCTTTGCTTGTACTAATACAGAAAGCTACTGAAAAACTAAAAGAAGAAGAGAGGAAAAAGATGGCAGAGATGCAAGCGGAGTTAGAAAAACAAAAGCAGTTAGCTGAGGCCCACGCCAAAGCTGTGGCCAAAGCAGAACAAGAAGCCCAGGAGCTCAAGTTGAAAATGCAAGAAGAGGTCAGCAGGAGGCAAGATGTTGCAGTGGATGCTGAAAAACAGAAGCAAAACATACAGCACGAGCTGCACCATCTCAAGAGCCTGTCAGAACAGGAGATCAAGTCCAAGAATCTGCAAGTGGAAGAGGCACTGCTCAGCCGTACAAAGATTGAGGAAGAAATCCACATCATTAGAATCCAGTTAGAGACTACAATGAAACAGAAGTCCACAGCTGAGACTGAGCTACAGCAGCACAGAGACAAAGCTGCTGAGGCTGAGAAGCTCAGGAAAGCTGCTCAGGACGAGGCAGAAAGGCTCCGTAAGCAGGTGACTGAAGAGACTCAGAAGAAGAGAAATGCCGAGGAGGAGCTGAAACGTAAATCTGAAGCAGAAAAAGAGGCTGCCAAGCAAAAGCAGAAAGCACTGGATGACCTGCAGAAATTCAAATTGCAAGCTGAAGAGGCAGAGAGGCGCATGAAACAGGCAGAGGAGGAGAAACTGAGGCAGATTAAGGTCGTAGAGGAGGTGGCACAGAAGACTGCTGCCACTGAGTTGCAAAGCAAACGCATGTCATTTAATGAAAAGGCAACAAAACTTGAGGAATCACTGAAGAAAGAACAGGGCACTGTCCTTCAACTGCAAGAGGAAGCTGAGCAACTCAAGAAACAACAAGATGAAGCAAATAAAGCCAGGGAGCAAGCAGAAAAAGAGCTTGAAACATGGAGACAGAAAGCCAATGAGGCTCTACGCTTGAGGCTTCAGGCTGAGGAGGAAGCCCACAAAAAGAGCCAGGCTCAGGAGGAAGCAGAGAGGCAGAAGGTGGAGGCTGAGAAAGATGCCAAGAAGAGGGCAAAAGCTGAAGAAGCAGCACTGAAACAAAAGGGAAATGCAGAGAAAGAGCTGGAAAGACAGAGGAAATTGGCAGAACAAACAGCCCAGCAAAAGCTGTCTGCAGAACAAGAATGTATCCGCTTAAAAGCTGACTTTGAACATGCTGAACAACAGAGGACCCTGTTGGATGGTGAGCTCCAACGCCTGAAAAATGAGGTGAATGCTGCTGAAAACCAGAGAAAACAGCTGGAAGACGAGCTGGCTAAAGTGAGAAGTGAGATGGATGTTCTTCTTGAGATGAAGATAAAAGCTGAGCAGGAGACTATGTCTAACACAGAAAAAAGTAAGCAGCTTCTTGAATCCGAGGTGTTGAAAATGAAGCAACTTGCCGAAGAAGCAACCAGGCTGAGATCAGTTGCTGAGGAGGCTAAGAAGCAGAGGCAGAATGCGGAGGAAGAGGCAGCTCGGCAAAGAGCTGAGGCTGAAAAGATACTCAAAGAAAAGCTGTCTGCCATCAATGAGGCAACTCGTCTGAAGACAGAAGCTGAGATTGCTCTGAAAGATAAAGAGGCAGAAAATGAAAGACTCAAAAGAAAAGCTGAGGATGAAGCTTATCAGAGGAAGCTGCTGGAGGACCAAGCTGCTCAGCATAAGCAAGATATTGAGGAGAAAATAACACAACTGAAGACAGCATCTGTTTCTGAGTTAGAGAGGCAAAAAACAATTGTGGAAGAAACTCTTAAGCAAAGGAAAGTGGTTGAAGAAGAGATTCGAATCATTAAAATCAACTTTGAGAAAGCATCAAGAGGCAAGTTAGATTTGGAGCTGGAATTAAACAAACTGAAGAGCATCGCGGAGGAGACACAGCAGAGCAAACTCAAAGCCGAGGAGGAAGCAGAAAAAATGAAAAAGCTTGCTTCAGAGGAAGAGAAGAAAAGAAAAGAAGCTGAGGAGAAGGTCAAGAGGATCACTGCAGCGGAGGGAGAGGCAGCTCGACAATGCAAAGCTGCACAGGAGGAAGTTGAGCGCCTCAAAAAGAAAGCTTCCGAAACAAACAAACAGAAAGAGAAAGCTGACAAAGAGGCAGAGAAACAGATTATTCTAGCCAAAGAGGCAGCACAGAAATGCAGTGCTGCTGAACAGAAAGCACAAGATGTTCTTAGTAAGAAGAAAGAGGACATTCTTGCTCAGGAGAAGCTAAAAGAGGAGTTTGAAAATGCCAAGAAACTTGCACAAGCTGCCGAGAAAGCCAAAGAAAAAGCAGAGAAAGAGGCTGCTTTACTTCGTCAAAAAGCAGAGGAGGCTGAAAAACAGAAAAAAGCCGCTGAGGATGAAGCTGCAAAGCAAGCCAAAGCTCAAAAGGATGCAGAGAAATTAAAGAAGGAAGCAGAGAAGGAAGCCTCCAAGCGAGCACAAGCTGAGGCAACAGCTTTAGAACAGAAGCGACAAGCTGATGCAGAGATGGCCAAGCACAAAAAACAAGCTGAACAAACTATCAAGCAGAAGTCTCAGGTTGAAAAGGAGCTAGCTAAAGTTAAACTGCAACTAGACGAGACTGATAAGCAGAAATCTGTCTTGGATGAGGAGCTTCAGCGAGTGAAGGGTGAGGTAAATGATGCTGTCAAACAAAAAGAGCAGGTAGAGGATGAACTGTCCAAAGTCAAGATCCAGATGGAGGAGCTCCTGAAACTTAAGCTAAAGATTGAGAAACAAAATAAGCAGCTCCTGCAGAAAGACAAAGATAATACACAGAAACTCCTTGCAGAGGAGGCAGAGAAAATGAAGAAACTGGCAGAGGATGCTGCCAGGCTTAGCGTGGAGGCTCAGGAAGCAGCCAGACAGAGACAAATTGCTGAGTCTGACCTGGCTGAACAGAGGGCACTTGCAGAGAAAATGCTAAAGGAGAAAATGCAGGCTATCCAAGAAGCTACAAAACTAAAGGCTGAGGCAGAGGAGCTCCAGAGACAAAAGAATCAGGCACAGGAGCAGGCTCAAAAACTACTGGAGGACAAACAACAGATTCAGCAGCGCCTTGATGAGGAGACAGAGGGCTTCCAGAAATCATTAGAGGCAGAGCGCAGGAGACAGCTTGAAATTTCAGCTGAAGCAGAGAAGCTGAAACTGAGGGTAAAAGAGCTCAGTAGTGCTCAGACTCAAGCTGAAGAGGAGGCTAAAAAATTCAAGAAACAAGCTGATGAAATCAGAGCTCGTCTTCAAGAGACAGAAAAAGAAACTGTACAAAAAGTTGTTGTGGAGAAGTTGGAGACACAGAGACTGCAGAGCACCAAAGAAGCTGATGAGTTACGAAAAGCCATCGCTGACCTTGAAAAAGAGAGGGAGAAACTGAAAAAAGAGGCGGAAGAGCTTCAGAATAAGTCAAAAGAGGTATTGTGACATGAATGAACACTGTATAGCAGTATATACAAACCCTTTAACAATCATCATATAAGCACTAACTTTTTGTGGGAGCACATATTTAACACTTCATGTAAATTGCAGAGACACAAAGTAACAATAACCAGCAATTTATATGAATGTCACTCAAAACCTAATATTAGATAATTAAAATTGCACTATTTATACATGCATTATACTAAATTAGGATTTTTCTTATCTTAAGCATTTTTAATGTAAGCCTACATGGAGTGTTTAAGTGGATATTTCTCTGACATTTAACTAATCTTCTTTTCTTCTCTTTGTAATTAGATGGAGCATGCCCAGCAAGAGCAAATTAAACAAGAGAAGACTATTCTTCAGCAATCTTTCCTCACAGAGAAGGAGCTATTGCTGAAAAGGGAAAAGGGCATTGAAGATGAGAAAAAGAAGCTTGAGAAACAGTTTGAGGATGAAGTGAAGAAGGCCAAAGCTCTCAAAGATGAACAAGAACTTCAAAGGAAACAAATGGAGGAGGAGAAGAAGAAACTTCAAGCTACTCTGGATGCAGCTCTGAAAAAGCAGAAGGATGCCGAGGCAGATATGAAGAATAAGCAAAAAGAGATGGAAGAGCTTGAAAAGAAAAGGCTTGACCAGGAAAAACTTTTGGGAGAGGAAAACAAAAAACTTCGTGAGAAACTTCAGAGTCTTGAGGTCGCTCCGAAACAAGGCGTATCCATCACCAAGGAAATTGAAGTCCAGACTGATAAAGTTCCTGAGGAGCAGTTAGTTGCTATGACAATGGTGGAAACAACAAAGAAGGTTTTCAATGGCTCTGCTGACGTGGATGGGGTGAAGAAAAATGGAGAGCCAGCATTCGCCTTTGATGGGATTAGGGAGAGGGTTCCTGCTGAAAGACTCCTCGATGTTGGTATCCTGACCAAAAAGGAATTTGACAAACTTAAAAAGGGCAAAACCTCTGTACAAGACCTGGGAAAGACTGATAAAATTAAATCATGCCTCAAGGGACAAAACTGTGTTGGCGGTGTACTGACCCCATCTAAAGAGAAAATGAGTGTCTATCAGGCCATGAAAGAGAAGAAGATTACTCCTGACACTGCCACAATGCTCTTGGAAGCTCAAGCAGCCTCTGGTTACATTGTAGATCCAGTAAAAAATAAAATGCTCTCTGTGGATGAGGCTGTTCGGGATGAGTTGATTGGCCCTGAGCTCCACAACAAAATGCTCTCTGCAGAGAGAGCAGCTACTGGCTTCAAAGATCCCTATACTGGAGTCAAAATCTCTCTCTTTGAGGCCATGAATAAGGGACTAATTGAAAAGGACCAGGCTACCAAATTCCTAGATGTGCAGCTTGCAACTGGTGGAATCATTGACCCTATCAACAGTCACAGAGTACCCCTTCAGACAGCCTATAAGCAGGGTCAGTTTGATGCAGACACGAACAAGAAACTAACTGATCCTAGTGATGACTGCAAATTGTTCACTGAACCCAGCACTCAGGAACATCTCACTTATAAGCAGCTACTGGAGAAATGCACTAAGGATGCAGAGACAGGCCTCCTAATACTACCAGTAACAGATAAAGCTGCTCAAAGTGAGAGAACATACACAGATGAGGAGACCAAAGAAGTATTCAGTAAATCAAATGTCGATGTGCCTTTTGGAAAGTTCAAAGGGAAAACTGTCACCATTTGGGAAGTCATCAATTCAGAATATTTTACTGAAGAGCAAAGAAAGGAATTGATTCGCCAGTACAAGACAGGCAAAATCACAGTGGAAAAGATAATCAAAATTGTCATTACTGTTATGGAAGACAAAGAGAAGAATAATGGAAATATGTTTGATGGTTTGAGGACTCCAGTCTCTGCCAATGAACTATTAGAGTCCAAGATAATAAACAAAGACTTGTTCAACAAGTTGAGCAATGGCAAGGTAACAGTTAAAGAGATCTCTGAGATGGAACCTGTGAAAAAGGCACTAAAAGGAACACCTAGCATTTCTGGCCTGATGAATGAATCAACCAAGGAGAAAATGCCATTCTATCAAGCTATGAAGAAGGAAATACTTTCACCTGAGACTGCTGTGAACCTTCTTGAAGCTCAAGTAGCAACTGGGTTTGTGATTGATCCTGTCAAAAATGAGAAGGTCACTGTTGATGACGCTGTTAAATCAGGTCTTGTGGGCCCAGAGCTGCATGAAAGACTTTTGTCTGCAGAGAGAGCTGTCAGTGGCTATAAAGATCCATATACAGGAAAAAAGGTATCTCTGTTTGAAGCCATGAACAAAGGCCTAATAAAGAAAGAACATGGCATTCGTCTGCTTGAAGCACAGCTGTCAACTGGTGGAATAATTGACCCTGTTAAAAGCTATCGCATCCCACATGAGATTGCCTGCAAACGAGGATATTTTGATGAGGAAATGAGCAAGACCTTGAACAAGAACACAGATGAAACAAAGGTATTTTATGATCCTAACTCACAGGAGGATGTAACCTATGCACAGCTGATGAAAAAATGTGTTACAGACAAAGAAACTGGACTTCCATTGCTTTCTCTCTCAAAGAAAGCCTTAAAGCCAAAGGAAGACTTTCAGATTACTGAGGCCAAGACAAAAGAGGCTTTGAACCATACAACTATGGAGTTAGAGTATGGACCTTTCAAAGGAAGAAAAGTCACAATTTGGGAGATCATACACTCTGAATACATTACTGAAGAACAAAGAATAGAGTTGATTCGACAGTACAGAATTGGGCAGGTGACAATTGAAAGACTGATTAATATTGTGATCACAATGGTTGATGAAAAAGAGGACAAAATAAAGGAAAAGGCTCCTTTTGAAGGCCTCAGATCACCTGTCACTGCCAGCTCATTACTTGATGCCAACATCATTGATAAGGCTACCTTTGATCAACTCCAACAGGGCAAAAAGCAGCCTAAAGAAATCAGTGACACTGACATGGTCAAGATGTACTTGCAGGGCACAGACTGCATTGCAGGCATCGCTATGGGAGAATCAAAAGAGAAACAGAGCATATATGAAGCAATGAAAAATAATGTTTTGCAACAAAACACTGGGCTTGCACTACTTGAGGCCCAAGCAGCAAGTGGTTTCATAATTGATCCTGTCAAAAATCAGAAATATACTGTAGACGATGCTGTGAAGGCTGGAGTTGTTGGCCCAGAGCTTCATGAGAAACTTCTATCAGCTGAAAAGGCAGTGACTGGATACAAAGATCCATATACAGGCAATAAGATCTCCCTATTCCAAGCCATGAAGAAAGAGCTAGTTCTGCGGGAGCATTCTATTCCTCTTCTGGAGGTGCAGTTCACTACAGGAGGCATCATTGATCCAGTCAGCAGCCATCGTGTCCCAAGTGACGTGGCCATTCAGCGTGGCTACCTCAGCAAACAGATGGCTAAGTCCTTGAACGATCCCTCAGGTGACATTAAAGGCTTCACTGATCCCAACACTAATGAAAGTGTTACATACAAGCAGTTACTGGAGAAATGCGTAAGAGATCCAAACTCTGGTCTGTACTATCTGCCTCTATCAAAAGTTGAAGCTCCTGCTCCTGTTGAAAAGTCCTATCAATATACAGAGGAGCAGGCCCAAACAGATCTAGCTAACACTCAAATTGACATCCCTCATGAGAGCTTTGCAGGAAAGACTATGACCCTATGGGATGTTATGAGCTCCAATTTGCTCCCAGAACAGGAGAAGCGGCGGCTTATGGAACAGTATCGCTCAGGGCAAATCACAAAAGACAGAATGCTAATCATCATCATTGAAATCATTGAACAAAGGGAGATTCTAAAGACAGAGCAGGGCATGTCATGTGATATAATAAGAAGGAGAGTTACTATTGAGGAGCTTTACAGTGCAAGAATCATTGACTTGCAAACATACAACCTGTTGAAACAAGAGAAAATGACCATTCGTGAAGTAATGGAAATGCCATCAGTGAAACAGTACCTCTTTGGTACTGGTTGTATCGCTGGAATTATGTCAGACAGCCCTCCAAAGATTAGCATTTACCAGGCTATGAAGAGAGGACTCATCAAACCCGAGATTGCTTTGAATCTCCTTGAGGCCCAAGCAGCAACAGGATTCATGATTGATCCAGTGAAAGATGAACTTCTAACAGTTGATGAGGCTGTACGCAAGGGGCTTGTAGGCCCTGAGATTCATGACAAACTTCTCTCTGCTGAGAGAGCTGTTACAGGTTACAAGGACCCATACAGTGGAAAAGTGATTTCTCTCTTCCAGGCAATGAAAAAAGACCTTATTCCTGAAGACTATGCTTTGAGGCTTTTGGAGGCCCAGATTGCCACTGGTGGACTAATGG
This sequence comes from Holocentrus rufus, assembly GCA_900302615.1. NCBI lineage: Eukaryota > Metazoa > Chordata > Actinopteri > Holocentriformes > Holocentridae > Holocentrus > Holocentrus rufus. The sequence continues at coordinate 46,928 of OMLF01044880.1, forward strand.
ATCCTGAATACTACTTCCGCCTTCCATCAGATACTGCCATGCAACGTGGATACATCAACAAGGAGACAAATGACAGAATATCTGATCCTAACGGGGATGTAAAAGGTTACACTGATCCAACTACAGATGAGAAACAGTCCTATGCCCAGCTTCTGAAAAGATGCAAAGTTGATAAAGAGAGTGGTTTAAGACTGCTCTCACTGTCAGATAGAAGGCTTCTCTTCAAAGGTCTGAGAAAGCAAATCACTGTGGATGAGCTGCTTCGTTCTCAGATTATTGACCAAAAGACATACAGTGAATTGACTGAGGGTCTCATCACAGTGGAGGAGGTCAGCAGAGACCTTAAGAAGTACCTTGAGGGTACCAGCTGTATTGCTGGAGTGTACATAGAATCTAGCAAAGACCGTCTATCCATTTACCAAGCAATGAAGAAGAACCTGATCAGACCAGGCACTGCCTTTGAACTTCTTGAGGCTCAAGCAGCTACAGGATATGTCATTGATCCCATCAAAAACTTGAAGTTAAATGTCAGTGAAGCAGTTAAAATGGGCATTGTTGGCCCTGAGTTCAAAGACAAACTCCTCTCAGCTGAGCGTGCCGTAACAGGCTACAAGGATCCTTATTCTGGCAAGGTCATCTCTCTGTTCCAGGCAATGAAAAAGGGCCTCATTCTAAAAGACCATGGCATTCGCTTGCTAGAGGCTCAAATCGCTACTGGTGGAATCATTGATCCAGAGGAGAGCCACCGACTGCCAGTTGAAACAGCATATGAACGTGGCCTCTTTGATCAGGAAATGAATGAGATCCTCACAGACCCATCAGATGATACTAAAGGCTTCTTTGACCCCAACACTGAGGAAAACCTCACCTACCTACAGCTCATGGAGAGATGCATGATAGACCCAGAGACAGGACTTGCTCTCCTACTGCTAAAGGAAAAGAAGCGTGAGAGGAAGACATCATCAAAGTCATCTGTGCGCAAACGCAGAGTAGTCATTGTTGACCCAGAGACAGGCAAAGAGATGTCCGTATATGAGGCATATCGCAAAGGACTTATTGATCACCAGACCTATTTAGAGCTTGCAGAGCAGGAGTGTGAATGGGAGGAAATCACCATCACCTCATCTGATGGAGTTGTGAAATCCATGATCATTGACAGGAGGTCTGGTCGGCAGTATGACATTGATGATGCAATCTCAAAGGGCCTTATTGACAAATCAGCACTTGATCAGTACAGAGCAGGAACTCTGTCTATCACAGAATTTGCAGACATGCTCTCTGGAAACATGAGTGGTGTCAGGTCACGTTCATCCTCCTTTGGCTCTTCTTCCTCTTACTCCATGAGCCCCGTACCTGCTCTCAAAACTCCAGCAACAACATGGAATGACCCAACAGAGGAAACTGGTCCTGTGGCTGGAATCTTGGACACAGACACTCTGGAGAAGGTGTCTGTTACAGAAGCTATGCACAGAAACCTTGTGGACAATATAACAGGTCAAAGGCTGCTGGAAGCCCAGGCTTGCACAGGAGGCATCATTGACCCAAATACTGGTGAAAAATTCTCAGTTGCAGATGCAGTGAACAAAGGACTCGTGGATAAGATCATGGTTGACCGCATCAATCTAGCCCAGAAGGCTTACAATGGATTTGAGGATCCTAGAACCAAAACCAAAATGTCAGCAGCCCAAGCATTAAAGAAAGGATGGCTGTACTATGAGGCTGGGCAGCGATTCCTTGAAGTCCAGTATCTTACTGGTGGATTAATTGAACCAGATGTTACCAGCAGAGTTGCCATAGATGAGGCTGTAAAGAAGGGCACTTTAGATGCACGCACTGCACAAAAGCTACGAGATGTTAGTGCATATTCTAAATACCTCACATGCCCTAAAACCAAGCTTAAAATATCTTACAAAGATGCTATGGATAGAAGCATGGTAGAAGAGGGGACTGGTCTACGACTACTGGAAGCATCATCACAATCAAGCAAAGGCCTCTACAGTCCCTATAGCATTAGTGGATCAGGCTCTGCTACTGGGTCACGGTCTGGCTCAAGGACTGGTTCCAGGTCAGGCTCAAGAAGGGGTAGTTTTGATGCCACTGGATCAAGTTTTACGACAACCTTCTCCTCCTCTTCCACCTCCTACTCTTCACCAAGCTATGGCCGCCGATACTAATAACTTCAGTTAGTTATGGAATGGTTTCCTGAGGGAAGGATACATAATACAACCACAGTGCTCACCAGATGCCTAATTCTAAATGGAATAAAGACTACCTTTATTCTGCTCTGCATGTGGTTGTTACAAGATATCTATTGATTTTACAGGTTGAAACATTTTCTTCATTCACTTTTACTTTTAGTTACATTTATGTTGATATCATTTATACTATCTTATCAGATTTTCTGCAGAAATACCATACTTTAAACAGTTGTATACAAAAAGCTGTAGTTTTTTTATTTAGAATATCTTTGACAAAAGTTTCAAGTGTATATTATATATTTTCTATTTTCAAATTTTATTATTGTAAGCATATAGTATTCTACAAATATAAGACTGTATTGGCTTTTGTTTTTTGTGCCATAACTGAGGCATTCATTTCAACTTACTTTTTTGTTAAAGAACCAAATTGGATGTACAAATAAGCCATCAAACAGAAATTTCTGTATTTGTGTACATTTATGAATATTTAAAAAAAAATAGCTTAAGAAAGATGAATGCCACTCTGCAGAGCAGAATAAGGAGTCTCTTCAAGATTACTAACACTAAGGGTGCCCTGCTGCAAGAATACCAAGCTTCAAGATCTTTTTCCATTCTGGGCTACACTGCCGCATTTACTCTGCCAATGTCTGAATTCCACCGCAAGTCTCAATTCTCTGTCATGAAACCTGGAGTTACAGCAACACTAATAAGCAAGGAGCAAGCTAGTACATCGGATTATGTAGTCCATTATGACCATCAACACCGACTGACAACACTGGACTTCTCATGTCCAACTTCAAGACCATCACAAACAAGCCGCTGTCTTTCAGGCATATTAAACATGTAAGTAAAGTTAAATTTACATTTGGAAATGTTAAACATTAGATAATTTCACAATTTCTTTGCTAGCTTTTAGAGTTCTTTTCTTAAATGCTTAAGTCTAATGCTTTTGTTCGGCATTGTTATTTTTTATTTCAGATACATCCCTCATAATTCGTCTCCTCTCCAGCTCTTTCTTGAGACGTCCACCAGTGACCCACAGCGTTGATTTGGACTGTGACCTTGAAACCTTGAACCTTGCATTTAATCTTTAGGTCATTAAAACAGTTTTAGGCAAGCCCTAAACCAGGCTTTGGAAGTGCCTGCACAATGCTGTTTTAAGACACTGATGAGATATTTAGGATACTAAGATGGTGCAGTGATCAAACTGTAAATTGACTGATGCATGACTGAAAGAGGAACACTACTTGTGTTGATATGATTACTATTTTATCAGGTAAAGCCTTTCTACAGTCCAGCTGTGTCACATTCTAACCTTAACATAATAGTTACAGTGTCATAATTATGATATTCACACAGGGCTAAAATATATGGTTTGAATGTTTAATATCTGTAACATTTTAATGAGCAATCTTTTTTTCTGGAGGAACTCTTCTCTGACAAATAATGTAATGTATTGTATTTACTGTATATTGCTGTTTGGATAGAGCACTATCACTGAAAGCCATTAATTAACATTTCCTTGAGAAAGATCTTAAAGCTTTGTCACTTATTGCCACCAGACCCAAAATTTGTATTTACCATCACATACAATTGCTTTGATGTTAATTTTCCTTTGTAAAGCATTACATCCTGTTGATATCATTTTATTTTCATATATTTTTGCTTTGCATGTTTTACTAACTTTGAAAAGATGCAATATGAAATAGTTATATCCATTAAAGCATTTCTTTTGTTATTACATTTTAAAAGGTTTGAAGGATGTATTTTAATGAGTTGGGTGAGCAGGCCTTGTTTAAAATGGTGTATTTATAGTCAAATGGTAACAAGGAATTTTAATGTAACACCTTAAATAATGTAAATAAACATGGAAATGAAATATCTCTCAAGTCTTTAGTAACAAATTAGGATTTTTGTAATTTTGACAAATCATGCTGGATTTTAAATGTACCCAGAAAAATCTGACTTTCTGTCCCCATGTTAAATGGATCTCATAATCTGAATTCGATATTTTCATTATCAGATTTGAAAGTGGCTAGAAATGGCAAAAGGCAGTGACAATGTTGCAGCAGGGCTTAGTAAGAGAGCAGGGATACATGCAAAACATGAGCACCTGAAATAGGCCATCTTATTGCAGACGGGTGTAGCACTGAGCAGATATATCAAGTATGTGAATGTCACGTCTCGAGTTGTCTGCCTGAAGTAGCACCACAGGCTCCATTTTTGGTAACGAGCTATCTCACAACCAAAATATTACTATCAAACAATGTTTCAAAGAATATAAATTTGTTGTTGAATTTCATATCCATGTTTCATTCCAAAGACTTAAATGGTAAGAAGTTGTGTTTATAAATTAGTTTTCACAGAGAACCTGTTCATAAGAATAGGATAGTTTTATTGGAAACATTGTCAAAATTACATTTAAGCAGAAATTCTGGACCCCCAACCTGCTGAAAGATTAAGTTTAGGTTTTTAACCACTTATTAGATATTCAATATCAATATTAGATGGTAATGAATACAAAATTTTGACCACCCAAAAATACACTGACTGAACCAAAGGTCCTTGCAATTTTATTTCTATGGTTCAATTTAGGAGTATTGTTTTTCAATCCTGTCCGTTTGTGTGTGTGTACAGCATAACTCAAAATAGTTTTAATCCAATTTGGACCAAACTTGGTGTAAGTGTTAAGGGTCAGGAAAGAAAGAACTGATTTGATTTTGGTCAAAGTTGCAGCCCAATGCTAAAGCATAGGGAATATTTATGACCATACCAGTGAACTGGTAATAGACACACACATGGTTACTATTAAACACTAACATTAAGTCATACATGACCTTTCTATTGGCCACATGACTTTTGACCTTCAGTGATCTTAAACGGTTGAGCTGCTGGAAAAAAAATTCATGCATTACTGGTATTATAGAATTTCAGTGTCAAACATGCAGGACACAGACATTGCACTCTCTCGGTGCTCCTTCTGGTATTTTATTGTACACAGAAATCCACTGCTTCCATGAACCCCAGTTTTATAAGGGACATAAAAGTAAGTAAACAGCAGACCTGGTGTACATGAACATTTCCTAAAACCACTGATCCAGTGATCCTTCAGCCTTATTTCAGTGTTCTGATCCTTAAACTCAGAGATCAGAGCAAATATTTTATTGATATGGTAGACAGTTACTTATTCATGTTATAATTTGTAAGATTTCACTAAAAAAAGAAGTTCTGCTTAAATTTTGTATTTGCTACAATATGGATGTTTACTTTGTCAAAGAAAGTTTACTTGAGACACGAATGTTGATGTACAGAAATCATAAGTTATTTGATTTGCTTTACAAATGATAATTTTCACAATTTGTTGCTTATGGGCTCGATTCAAATGAAACTGCCTGATGTTTCATCAGTGGATACACATTCCACACTGCGCTGCCAGATAAGATACAACAGCCACATTTCATTTTCCCACAGATAGGAGGTGTCAATATGTCATGGATCATTATATTACAACATACAATATTGTTTAAGGCACAATGGTATGGTAGGGAAAAAAACCCTGTTCAGCATCGTCATTGTGAATCTAGTTAATCATGGATCGTCCAGAGTGAATGGCAATGCACAACCTGTTTGGTCCTCTTCAAAGTTCAGTACGGAACTGCAGAGTGGTGTTCTTCATCTTTTTCTTGTAGTCTTTGTCAAACTGTTCACTCTGGGCCACAGTGAAATGGTTCTTCCAGTCACCAACCTTTCCTGGAGAACCAGAGTGAAGCATTCAGGTATTTTAGACTTTAGCCTACTGGATGATTTGAGCAGATATTAGTGTGGACAATGAAACTCTGAGTACATCATAAACTGTACCAGTAGAAGAAAGATGCCTTGTCTTTCCCTGTAAATTCTTTACTTGTATATTATTACACACTGTACCTTTTCTCATGAATGGAGCAATTTTGAAATCCATAACTCTAGATGTTGAATAGTTAGCCATGTTGTCCTCCTTCATGTTGTCAAACTGCGCTCTCAGTCTGACTTTTTCCTTCTCCTCTGCTGAAGAAGACAAGCCAAGAAAGCGGCAGAGGTGGTCGATTTCCCGTCCAGTATCCTGGAAACATTTACAGTCACACATCATTTCATGGCCACCAGCTACAGCGACCACTAGGTGGACACCTCCAAATTAAAAAGATCCTCCCTTCCACACACACAGTTACCTCTATCAAATCCTCATAGAACAAGTAAAGCAGTTTTGCATGAGTCTGTTTCTTCTCCCACCAGCCGGTCACATGGTCATACCAGGATCCAAACACCACTGAAACCACAGAACCATCCATGACAAAACAGCTAGACAGGAATATGGAAGCAACCTGTAGATCAGCTCCAATATTCTTTTTTATACTTACCCTTTCCCTCCATGAACCTTTCTAGATAGCTGCTCCAGTCTCCTGGCTCAGGTGAAGCCATGTTCATGCGGTTAAAATGGAAGTAGGACACTACAGTGTCTTTGGCGTTACGGGCCACATACACTATCTGGATAGAGTGAAAAAATTCAACAACATCAGTGTCACATCAAATGTAGCATGATTGTACACTGTTCTGTTACTTTGGCATTTGGTTTCTGAGTAGAACTTGAGTCCTGCACGCTGAGGTTAATTTGTTCAGGTTTATCATACCGCACTTTTCAGTGAAGAGGGCCATTAAAAAAATCAAGGCAGTTTTATAGACATGTACTGTTCAGCCATTTGATTCCCATGACTTTCACAGAGACAGGACAAGACAAACTTGTATGAAATAGGACACTTAGCAAAGATGTAAATCTTGCATGCCACATAAGTTGTTAACATTTGTTGGCAGTGAGACACTTATCTTTCTTTGATTTCTCATATCTACTTATGTATTTTTTAAAATTTGTATAAGACTGGATTGTGCTTCTAAGAGTTATACGATTAAGTATTGAGACTCAAAAGGCATGTAGAACAGAAGACCGTGGCCTCTCTCATAAGTCCATTCCCCTGATTTTCTCTTAAGCTGCATGCTCTGAAGAATCAAAACTTGTAATGGTGTGAATATTTTTGTCTTTATTATGAAAATGCAAAAAATATTTTTATTACAAATGTTTTCTCCTACATTTCAAATGCTCTAATTTATACTGGTTTATTACTTTAAGGGGTCTTTGAAATGTATTATAGCATACATTTTGGGACATTTGTTCTCAGGTGCACTGCTCAATACCATATGTGACAACACAGAGTCATAAAACTGAAGGTTTTTTTCAATTCATAAGTGACTGCTTCAAATAAGCCTAAACACTTTAATTTCCATAGACTTTACTATGTCAGTGTTAAAGCACTAGGAGTCATGAGTTGATATCGAGGACATAAGACATACTGTACCCTGCAGTTTTGCTCCCAAAAGGACTTGGGCACAAACTGGACTGGAAGATGAGTTTTTATGAGGCGTGGAGAAGTGGGAAGCTTATCGAGCAAATCTATTCCTATATGGAAGAGAATAATGGAGTTAGCAAGGAACTGATGTTGTACATTATTAGAATTATTTACATGCCAGTGAATACTACAGTGTGGTAGCTATATATTACGGTGCCTTGGAAACATTAATAAAATCCATATTAACTTATATTCACTATGATGAAGGTAAAGCCTCCAATAATATACAAGAACCACACACACTCAGTGTTGATATACTCCACCTTCACAGTAACACAATATGTAAGTTAATGTGAACAAGATGGTTTACTGTCAGGTTAGAAAATCACCATGATGCCATATTGAAGGTTAAACTGTGTGTGTGTGTGTGTGTGTGTGTGTGTGTGTGTGTGTGTGTGTGTGTACTGTAACACTGAAATAAAGTGAGTGTGTATGATCATTGGATTCAACCTGTGGGCAGAGGAGGACAGTTCATTTCCAGGAAAGGAACTCTTTCACGCATAGGGATGGATGTCTGACGCTCTGGAGATGTCTGACCAAAATACAAAAGGTCAAGGATGTAAGAGACCCATGTGGTTCCTGAAACAGAGAGAAAGAAAAAGAGAGGGGAGAAAAATCATAAAAGACCCTCGACTGTCCCAACCTCTACCCCCAATTTCCCCTCCTTTTCAAGAGTTTAAAACCAAACACATTTGTGGACATACCTGCTTTTGGGTATGTTGCAATAAGTATATCATCTGGCCTGGCCTGGAAGTTTTGAATTCTCTCCCAGTTGCCTGTGAAACGGTGGGTCATTGAGACTCCATGGAAATCAAACAGTTTTGGTCGAGGAGGTAAATCCATCTAGAAAACAGACAAAAATATGATCAGAGTGTCAGACTGAGGAAATAAATCATCATGTTTCAAAAGGAAAAAAAATGTTTGTATTTATTTTGTTTGTGTTTGCTTGTTTGTTTATCTATTTATTTTTCCATTTTGTTGAAGGAGCAGACAGGTTGGCATCATGGACAGCATGATATTCATAGCATATCAATGTGGACAAGGTGTTTACTGTCAACTGCAATTAACTTTCAGAATATAGTAGTTCTACAAATCTAAGCGAAGAAGAAAAACAACCACAACTATAACCTTCACAATGACAATTTCCCTTCTCTTTTTCCTTTCCTTACAGGGAAATACAGAATTAACCCATACCTCTTTTATGGAGGCTGTGTATCAATGTATATTTATGTACTAATCCAAAAATTATCACCTGACTGAATACAAACTTCACAGACATCAATGACCCGTATAAAGAGCAAAAAAATCCAAGAGTCCAAATTAAAGAATTGGCAAATATTATGGCAAATATTACCAAGCGCTTAGATTTCTAATCATTGGGCCCCATACGTTAGTGCACATGTTTAGAAAACTTTTCCTCCCTTACACATGGCTAATACAGTTACTCACGCGACCACGATACTCACAGTTCGAAACGATCCCGAGCTGGTCGACGATGCTGCAGGCTCGCGAGGTGAAACAGTTAGTGATGCAGGTCCACGGCGCTGAGTCATTCTTTAAACGGCAGTGCTAATAGCAAATCCAGCTAGTCTTCGTCACCAGACTTTCATGTGAAAGGTAACTTACACCGTTCTGGCAGAAACGTCCGTTGATAGTCCACGACATTACACTTTTTCAAAGTTAAAGAAAACAACAAACGTGGCCAACCTGGCTATACTTTAACTTCAAACTGGCGAAACAACTAGTTTACTCAACTGCAAGATACACGCGATTTTAGCTGCATGATCATACTTGTGTCAAAACTTTAAAAAGTGTTTTACTCTACAAATATCCAGCTCGACATTAAACTTTGTTTTTCTTTGTTTTTCTCTCTCTGCATATGTGTGGTTTCCCCGGCGGTCTCTCTTCTCCCCAGTCAATCACCATCATGCTTTGACTGCTCGTCCGTTAGTGTGTTCTCCATAAAACTCACAATCTGTCCTGCACACGATTAGCAAACTAACTTCTATGTAGCCTTACACTTTGTATCTTGTTCAATTTTATTATTTTTATTTGATCTTTTTAATTTTAATGTGATAATTTGCCCACTTGGTTGATACCTGTTGGCAGCAATGGTCTCTCTTGCCCAGCATGCAAGTCAGGGGGTGTTGCTATATTTTGTTTCTTGTAAACTAGCAGGCCCGTGCAGCCCTTTGAGACTGTTAACAGTGATTTTGGGTTATAAATAAACCGGAACTTGAACTATCTCGCCCACCCAAACTGGTCTCTGATTGGCTTAGAGCGCAGCTCTCCAAAAAATAGACTGGCTTGGATTAGATCACTCAGTCAAACTTTAATTATATTGGCCCAGTAAACAAGATGCTGAGATTCACAAGAAACAAAGAATAATGGAAAATGTTCTTTTCATTGAATCCACCCATATGGGAATAAAACACCCCTCTTCATTATCCGGCATTTTATAGGCCTCTACACAACCTCTTATCACAAATGGTTTCTTTGTTGTACTTCTGCCTCCATTTGGCTCTCTTTGCTCTCTAGCAAATTATTTTCCTTAAGTTAGGTCATTTGGATTTTAACTAAAATGACCTCTGCCTCTATGGTTATAAACAACACATTCAGTTAAAATATACCACCATGTGCTCTAATTGTTCATTCATCAGTGATCCACTGTATTTTTAATATGTTATATGAATTTATGAATTGAATCTTCTCACCTGTGAGTGATAAGACAATCAGTATCAAGAAACTCATATGATCATGAAAAAAAGATTTGTTGCTGTCACATTTTAAATAGGTCTTTTTGACCTCATTATTCTGGCTAAAAACTCTCTCTCTCTCACACTCACACACACACACACACACACACAGCAGTCAGTCACTTTGGAGTTGTTAATACTGTAGAGGCGTCTCTTATGGAGTCTCAGAGAACTTGTGATGGTGCAATTTTGGCTCATAACACTACTGGATTTTTTATGTCCAACTTCCAGACCATCACAAACTAGCCACTGTCTTTCAGGCATGTCAAACATGTAAGTAAAGTTAAATTTACATTTGGAAATGTTAAATATTTGATCATTTTACAATTTCTTTGCAAGCTCTTTGGGTTGCTTTCTTAAATGCTAAAGTCTATTTTGGCTCCTCTCCAGCTCTTTCTTGAGATGTCCACCAAATAATTTGGACTTTGACCTACATTGTAATCTTTGATTAAGGGGGATTTAACCTTGAACCTTGCATCTATTCTTTAGGTCATTAAAACAGTTCCAGGCAAGCCCGAAACCAGGTTTTGGAAGTGCCTACACAATACTGTTTAAGACTTAGATCTTGGGATCTCCACTAGAATTTCAAATGAAGTTGTGTGGGGTTTAACAGCAGCAGCATGAATTTGTAATTATGAATACACCTATGCTACCTTCTGAAATTGATGCCATACGTGTGCTGTGTGCGCTTGTCTGTGTCAAAGCAAGGGAGAGGCAACACTTGTATTTGTGGTTGTGGTTGCACGGCTGGTTGTCTTGTAAAAAGGGAAACACGACAACAGAACACGGTTCAACTTTGTAAACACCGTAAACTTTTTAGTTGGTTTAAGATGGAGCTGATGAAAACATCAAAAGCTGCCGCTCCCCTTTGAGTACACGAGTGCACAGAGACGCTAGTTCAGTGGGATAAGCATCACTGTTCACTATTAACACCTTAACCAGTCTGCAGATTAGGCTGAGTGGTAAAGACATCCTGCCTGGAGGAATGATAACATGCATGCTCTGAAAGCCTGAAAGTGGCGTCAGTGAACTTCATAGCTACAAACCGCATAAACACACACAACTGAATTCTGAAAAAAAAAAATGCATACTTTCAGACACACGACTTTGACAGACTAATCCATTCTGGCTGCAGCTGACAGCTACAAAGAAGTAGACAGATGAATGACATCATCAACGTGTCACTAATTGCACGTCCCCATGGTTTTCTTTCACATGATTTACGCATTACACCTGTCTGACAGATGGAGGCAGACGACCCATCCTGTACTCAGAAATTCATAGTATGTTTTGACACCAAATATCCGGAGGAAGTGTTAAGTATAGCTCTCACAGAACACTGGCTGTTGTGAAGGGAGACCCAGTGGTGTTGTCATCAACACAGATTTGTCTGCTGATGTAATTCTCTCTATGCTGCTGGTATGTGGAGCTCTAAAATATCACTTAAGCTCAGCTATTAAGTTGTAAGCACAAGGGTTCCTGTAACGTACAAACCTCTACAATGACATGCTAAGAAATGCTGTGCAATGACATTCTACTGCTCTACAACCGCCCACCCACTACTGTCATTTGATCCATGCAAGGAGATGATGTAAACATTGAAGGCACAATGCCATAAATTGTAATACAGTAGATCGGTGTAAAAACAAACAAAACAAATCCTGATCACATTTCATATTTTCTTTAAAGTCTTCAGCCCACTTACATTCCACTTCCAACTGGCAACCCGCTGAGTGAAGGCCATGATACTATTAGGAAGAGAGTGCAAGGTGTACATGACAAGTGGCAGTGGATGTGATGATAATTATCATTCAACGATACAGTGCCTCTTTGCCATCTGGAATCAGTTTTTATCCAAATATGGGATGAGGGATTTGCCTGGGGCCTCATATATCAAAATATATAAAAGTATAATTTCCTACAAAACAGGCACAAAGGACCTATTATCATCACTGATGCTATCAGTGTAACAGAGGTGATACTTGATGTGAATCTTTGCGTTAATGTTAATTTAATTTGATTCATGATTCTCAACTTGGTGATTTAAGATTTTTTTTTGAGCTTATAAACCACACTTTGAGTCAATGATTTGATTCAGTACTTTTAGCCAAAATTTGAGATCCTTAAAAAAACGAGTGCAGTAATGATTAACCTTTTTATTCTGGAATGAGAAAAAATAAGACAACAGAATTACAACAGTCATGTGCCCTTCATATAGAGATATTAGTCAACTAAACTTAAATTGAATAATAAATAGATTTTTTTTTAAAAATTCCATAAACAAAAAAGGCAAAATTCGGCAATGAAACTATAATAGTATGTTTTTGTACATTCATTTATTTTTCTCAGATGATGTTAATGATTAATATTATGCCTCTGATTGTTCTGACCCAGAGCTCTGCTGATACATGTAATCGATCAGAGGGCGAAAGCGTGAAGGTGCCCAGCCAATAGGAATGCGGGGGCTATTGTTCGCGGTTCACACAGGTAAGCAGACGGGCTGGGTGTGCCACAGATGGCAGCGGCTGATAAAAACCTGTCTAATGTGCTAATGGAATGTGAAAACATCCCACACATTGTTCCAAAACATGCTGGTCAGACTCCAGCCTCGATCGGAAGATTTAAACAGTCAATACTATATTGAGCATTTTAAGGGTTAATGAACTGTAACTCATAGAGCGGACACATCTCACATCCCCGTAGTGGAAAGTTAACCCTGTACATCAATCTTGCTTATCGTCGCTGTCCAGTCAAAACCTCGTATCTCCAATTTGAGTGATTTTCATGTTTTAGTTTAACGGGTTTAATGTAGGTTCAGAAAGTTCTCCAACCCCTGTGGTTATGAAATCTTTTCAAAACCTTTTTTATAAATTGAAAAATGTACAGTTGTCGAGCAAAAAAAACAAGACTGTTTTTCTTAGTTTCTGAAAAGCTGACATTTTGGAGATACAAGGACAGCACCGTTAGGATCTCTCTCTCTCTCTCTCTCTCTCTCTCTCTCTCTCGATATGAGAGAG
>OMLF01044880.1:60353-74667 GCA_900302615.1 Holocentrus rufus
AATTGACAAGAAGACAGACAGATAGATAGATAGATAGATAGAGAGAGTGATAGATAGATAGATAGATAGATAGATAGATAGATAGATAGATAGATAGATAGATATCCACCCTGGATTTTGAATAAGAGTTAGATTTAGAATCATGTTTAGTAGGGTAAGGGTTATGGTTAAGGTTGCATCAGGGCTTTCACTTGGGAAAATAGATCCTTCTAAGGTGTGCAGGCACAAATGTCACTTTCCTCATTCCACTTTGCTAAGTTGACATATTCACACTTGGCTGGTTTGGGTGCCCTGGCCTAGAGGGTTACAGTAGCAGAAAAGGGAGTGGGAAAGTGTTCACAACAAAAAGACAATATTAAAAAAATATAAAGACAATGGGAGCCCACAAAAGTCTACATTCAAGAAGCTGAGGAACCAAAGGGAGAGGGTTAGAATCAACAAAATGAAAGAGAGATTTTTGATTTTTGTCTTTAATAAAACATCTCAAAATCAAAACATATAACTAAAATCCACATAGAAATTATACAATCAGACCCTCATCTTCCCCTGCACATATTGCATTGTGCAGCCCCCCCCCAGCATTCATAAAGGAGACAATAATGTCACTCCTGGGAGAAAATAAAAGATAATATCCTCCCTAAGACGTGCTGAGCCCGGCCCTTTCAACACTGCAAGGAGCCAACCCCTCACCTTGTTTCAGCGGGTGGGTCAGCCTCATGAGATCACATTCTTCCACACTGATTCTGGCACTTTGCACAGCCAAACCTTGTTTCCTGGCCTAGAAAGAGAAAGAAAGAAAGAGAGAGAGAGAGAGAGAGAGAGAGAGAGAGAGAGAGAGAGAGAGATCCTGCATTATTTGAAATCATCTGAGCAGAAACACATAATTGCATTAACATTTTTGTTTTCTGGATCCCTTTTTTAACAAGAATGAACAGATACTAACTGACGTGAAGTTGTCGTGCCTTTTTCCGTCCACTCTTAGAGCAGGGAGTATTCGGGTGTGGTGTAGACAAGAATGGACAATGGAAACACTACAGGGAAAAACATTCCTGCTCTGCTGCTTCAGGCCAGGCACACTGGGAACGGACAGAGCAATATCCTGCAGACGCATTAACTATGCGGAAAAGTGAGCTAACACCGGAAAGAAAAGTTCTGACCCTCATTGGGCAATGACAGATATATCACAGAGTTCATGAGGGGTAAAGTATAAAGAAACGGTCCTCCCTCATACTAAGCATGCTTGTCATGTTTAATGATTTTGATGATGTTTTTTTTTTTAAATAGTAAAGGCAAATTTATGTGTTCTTTACCCATATTTTTTTAAACGCTAAAATATGTTTCCATGCCTCTTTTTGGCCTCACATTCAAATTTCAGTGTTTCTGAATCTGAAGCAATTTCTCCCTTGCATCATTTTCATGAAACTCTTGACTGCCTCCACGCTCTTTCATCACAAGAAGACGCTGTGCCAAGACAGTTATGGATTTGTTAAGCTACAGTGCACACTGACAAATCTCAAATTATAATATACTCTCCATAATCTATTATGTTCTGTATTCTATTGTCTGCATTGAAGAAACATGCTAAAATGATTCTACACAGAAGCTTTACAGTGCTACAAACGTTTGTGGAAATGATCAGCTCTATTAATAACTGCATTTTTGCGGTATACTACACACTTAGTTGGAACATGTGGTTTTCTTAGGAAGGCATCAATTAAACACAAGTCTGCACAAAGCGCTGGGTGTTAAGGGGTTATTATATTACACTGCCCTAATCCCTAATCAGGTTGACTGGCAAGAGCTGCATTTATGCAACCTGAAGCCATTAACAGGTAGGGACGTGTTGCACAACGTTTAGATTCGGTAAGACTTTCTGTTTCTTAGCACAAGTTTTATTCACTTATTAAAACTTTGAAAGTTAAAGTTAATAGTAAGAGTTTCAGGGTTTTTTTGTTGTTGTTGAAGACCCATTCCGCTTAAAATCACACTTGTTTTTAGTGTGTTTCATCAAATAAGCCGCTACGATATTGATGCATTGTATTCGATGCGCTCTGCTCAAAACGTTACTTCACTGCAGAAGTTGAGAAGAGTCCAGCTGCAGCCCCACAGTCCAAGTACAAGAGATGCCAACTCCCATCTCTCGGCCTAACATACCAATGAACAAAAAGTAAAGTTATATTCATGTTTGAAGTTTTGCTGTCAGTTAACTTTACTTCTGCAACTTTTCATACCAGGATGACTCTTCCTCATGTCAGCAATACATCTATTATGATGTTGTGTTCTCTGTGTGTGTGTCCATTAGATTAGATAAGACCTTCTCATAAAGAAAACACCGCAGTAGGATAAAAAGTCTAAAATCTTTTTGTAGGCTGTCAGAGAAAATAAGTGGGATTACATGTGAGCAAAATTATTTTAACAGCAGCAACATGTCAAGTCAAGTGTATTTTCATAGCTCCTCATCATGCCTTTAAAGGACTTTTCATCCGACCCGGATCTAAGAATCATTCACCAAACAGAATGATGTAATGCACTATGCAGACAAAACAAAACGCAAGAAAACAAAAGAAAGCACAAGATACAAAAAAGAAAATACTTAACAGGCTTATCTAACTCTCAGTACCACCAACCTCAGACAGTCAGTGAAGACGAGCAAAAACTCCAAAGAAAACTTTATAAAAATGGAGGAACCTTTGGACGGGCATCCTGGTGCGGGATGGGGGATAAAGGCTGAGGGTACAATAGGTTCTGGGAGACAACAGTGGACAAAATGGAGACAATCAGAACGAGATAAAACCTAGTGTATCTGTGTCCAAAAACTTGACCCAGTGCCTGTGATAAAAAGGAAATTCAACAAAATACACATATCCCTTCTTTTCTCATTTACACCTAATTCAGACCACTTTGCTTAAATATTTTCTGAATCAAACACAAAAACCGACATCACATCAGTGTACAAATATTTATTTAAAAATATTGATTTTGCCTCAGTTACCCCAGTTTAACCTGTGCTACACAAACTTAATGGATGCCACACCTGATTTGTTCACACACTTCTAAGCATTTTATAATCCTACCATGATGGATGGAAAAACAGCACTAAATTTAATTAAAAAAAAAAAAAAAAGTCTTGTAACTGGCAGGCAAAATTCTTAATGTGAATCTTAACGATGAGAACTGGTTTGTCAGCGTGGGCCTATCCTAAGATTTCATCAAAAAACTGTCAGGTAATCATCTTCTCTCTTATACGAGCGTGTAATTCAAACTGACAACAAAGAATTTTCCAGAGAAATTTGGAAGAACCCCGTTCTTCTTCAGACTTGTTTGGCACCACACCCGGATCAAAGTGGCGGTAACTACTGATTTTGGCAGATAAACCGTATGAATGGGCATGATTCAGGCACAGTTAACCTTTACAACAGGAGAGGAAATCACCTGTTTTACTGTATGAAGGCACTTGGATCCGCTTGGCAGTTGTGTAACTCTCTCTCTCTCTCTTTCTCTCTCACCCTCAGGGATGTTTCTGTGCAGATAGATCACTTCACACCTCAGAAGGATGTTTGACTTGGCTTTGATTTTTTGGAATGTTTTCTGGTGCCATTAAACATTGCATTGTTTTCTGTCCCAGACATTTCTCACGCTCTTATCTTTTACAAATATCATTTTGGTGTCACAAACTGGACATAACTGCTCAGGTTGCAAATGACTCCCATCACTACTGTTGTCACAAGTGCTAATTGCATGTTAAACTCTGCTAAAACTCTGTTCTGCCCTTTTGTCCTTTCTATTTGTGACACATTAACAGAAGTGGAAAGCAATAAATTATAATTACCCCAGGTTCTACTGCTGAGAAAATATTAGGGCAGGTACTGTTTTATTAATTTTATAAGTCTGTACTTGTACTTCAACTTGAGCATCTGAGAAATAATTAAAAAATAATTATTAATTTAAACCTGCTTTTATTTTAGCAATTTTTTTGAAGTATTGAATAAAATGGCATCTGTAGTTTACAATAAAACAGTTATTCTGAACTTTACTTTATTCCAAGACCAAAACATATTATCAGTTCATTTCGTTTAGGACAAAATTTTAATGTCTATTTCGAAGTGATTACTTCTCATACTACTGAGTTTTTACCTTCATCAACCGGTTTCTAAGGTAAGTACTCTCAGCACCTCCTTGAGTGAAATTTCATCATCAGGTATCTGTATTTCCACTTGCGTGCGATGTCTCATCATTTTTTCCAGTTCTGCACATTAGTCATTAAACTGTTTCATTTCATAGTCTCATTTTAACATGACTAACACATCTACATCTGGTTTCTATACATTTCAACCAGACAAGACAGATGCTCCGATACAGGTGTGAACGTTTTGTGATGTAATTGATTTTTATTGTCATGAATCATAAATCCAACCCCACTCCCCCGTCTGCCTAATCGCAGTTGAAAACCTGCCATACCTGAGGGAAGCTCACACAGCTGTCAGCACTCAGCGGGGGCTTCGGCTCTGCATGTCACAGCCTGGTACATAAGATAGATAACCTCAAAGTTCATCTACAGTATGTACATAGTAAAAGAAAGAAAGAAAAACAATAGAAAAGCCTTTACATCAATAAATGACAGGGAGGGATTCAACAGAGACCCTGTGTTTGATCAGAATAGTCTTGGTGACTTAAAAGATAACTGACGGCAAATCCCTCAGCCCTGCTTTGGGCAACAAGGTCTGAGATTCACATATTTTGCAATTACAACCTAGTAGTTAGTGCTTGTTTGTGTGTGCTGCTGCTAGTTTTATAAATCTGCTCACCTACGGGGCGATCACAACAGCTAAATTTGGTAGCAGTTATTGTTTAATGACACAATAGACCCACTCTGAGGAAATCCAGAGGAATTCCTGGCATCCTGGGTTCAATACTGAGAGATCATTGGCCGTTACTCTCTGCCCTACAGTCACAGGAGAGGAGGCTGTTCCTAAGAAAGGGGCGGGACTTCACAACTGGACTTTTATATGTGAGCAGTGAGCAGGGAGAGCTCCATCTGAGATGTCAGGAGGACTTAGAAATCCCTGTGTCTCTCATACCAACTAACACAGACCACGCCGCCGGGGAGCACCTAGTGGGACTTTGCATTGTGGGCCACCCAGGTAAGTGCAGCATTCTTTACATCGCTGATGGTAAACGCAGTGTGTTCTCTTTGTTATCCTTTCTTGTATTCAGTAATGTAATGGCACCATGTTCTCAAAGGAAAATGAATGATGTCACCGAAAGTTTTGCATCAATGGCAAGTTAATCTGCTTAGTTTCTATTGTGAAGCGCAAGTTTGAACAGGACGGTGCAGTCACAGCCAGATGTGAGGTAACAGCATTGCATACGCTGTGGGCCAACTCCCTCCTGATAAAAAGAGAAAGTAAACATTCCTTACTGACTACCTTTGACCACACTCAAATACCGTTAAACCCAAAGTAAGCCTGAATATGTTCAGACTATAAAATGTTTTAACAAGTCTGCTCACTGTGTCCATATATATGAGAGCTGTAGACGTCTAAATTATACCCTACATTTTCCATGGCTGCTGCCTCAGCAACTATTATGTTCCATTCATATAAGGATTCCCTCATTCATTCCCTTTTTAGTGTTGCGATGATGTCAAGACCGCACTAGAAAAAATAATGGCAACAGGTTGGGTGTCAGGGATATGGTGATAAGGGACATGGGTACACAACCCTTGTGATTGTCAATAAAATGAAAGAGAAAAGGGCGTATGCGGTGTGAAAAATGCTTTCATTACTTTACAGCTTCTTAAAGGGCACAAGTGTAACAGGTTCAGGGGGTCATCTACCAACAAATGTGATGGTGCCATTCAAACAGGGTCTTGTGTTTCACATGTCTACAGTGGGAATCCTGTGAGCTAATTTTAGATAACATCAAGTAGGTGTGACCTACAATTGTATTAAACACATTTATCAAAATCACCAAGCATTCTTCAGGGTAAGTGCAGCAGCAGGAGATCGGCGTATATTTTGCCTTAGTATGTCATGCACAAAAGAGGATTTTCTTCATTGCAATGTATCTTTCAAAAATAAGAACACAGGGCTTTATTTTCTTACCAACCACTGCTATATAGCTGTCAAGATCTGACTGATTGCCCTATTAAAATTTTGATTAGATTAGATTTAGATTTAATTGGGAGTATTGTAATGCAGACACACCTTAATGAGATTTAATTGCAATTGCTGTCAGAATGTTTATTTACTTTCCAGAGACTCGGGGTTTCATGCTCCGCCATGCAGTGTAGTAACTGTACACAAACACTTAACCTACTGTTTCAAAAAGCATAATGTTATGCAATGAAAATGAATGAAGTATTAAGCATGCGTTTTAATATGGAAACTGTATAGCATTAATCACACTGGCACCATTACAGTGGCTCATTCTGGAGCACTTGTATAACTGGGCCTCTTGTTATTACCCACTACAGTGCCAAGAAACAAGATGCCAAGTCCAAAGACACAGTTTCACTTTTTATAATGCTCACTAAAAGTTTGGTACGTTTCCATATAGCACATTTCTTGCTTGAAAATAAGATCTTAGAATTTGTTGTCCAGGGCAGAGAAGTGAATGTGGCGTGTTTCTCTTAACTTCTTTCTCTGGATACTTTGTTGGGAAGAGACTGTGAAAACAGTGAAGCTGTAGTGACATAATGAGGCAAACCCTCTCAGGACAGTTTGCCACAGGAGAGGTATTTGCCTTTATGATATGATAAGCAAACTCAAACAGTGTAATAAAGTTAAAGTAAATATTCCGGAGCTTTCAAACATTTACAAAGTGGGCAATAATCACAATTATCAAATGGAGCAATTACTGGTGCAGATAGCACCTTATATAACTGTTGTGGTGTTTGCATTCTTGCGCTAACAGACAGGTTTTAGCCTAATCCTAAGATGAACAGATATTTCTGTTTTTGTGTCCGAATGTTGTCATGGAGATCCTGTCACTCAACCTTTAGCACACTGACATTATGAATGACAATGCAATACTATTTTTATCTTCATGACACTTGCCATTAATCTAATTGGGAAATAAATGCTTTAATGACAGCTACAGATTTACATATTAAGATGTTTATAAAACACCTTTTTTTTTATTCCCATTGTACATGTGAAACATGGACAGTAACTAAGGATAGAGGCTTGTCTACAATCTTGTTTTCCTTTCTCAGGCAAAAAGCCAAGTTTTTATGAACTGTGTGTTGAATTCTCCTCCACGCCCTTCTCTGTTGGAGTGATTGCATTGAGTGTGACTTTACTCCCACAGGTGTCAGTGAGATCATCCAACACGTAAAATATTCTGCTACTAGACTATTTGCGAAATGTATGGAGGGAGGGGGCACTGGTCCTATAAAAATGCCTTTCCTTCACTATCTTATATGTGGTAGTTTTACAGCATTAAGTTATGCAGTGTTCTAACTTAAATACTAGCCTAGTTTATTTTACTGCATGTTCTTTTTACTTTTGAATTTATGCGTTACCAAAAATGCAAAACTGGAAAAACATCCATAATGAAAACAAGTTGCTGCCTGCCACTAAAATGTGTATTCCTCCATTCTATTTAGATTAACTGTATTGATCCCTGTAGGGAAATTCTACTGTTGGATCAGCAAGTAGTTATAGAAATAACAGGATATAAATGAGAATAGACTACAAGTGTCACTTGCTTACAGCAGGATCAAATTGGTGATTTTGTTTGTTTTATTTTTTATATTTTGTCTTAAGAAACAGGTTTGGTTTAGTATTATTGTAACCATCCTATCACGCATCTTTGCAAAACAGCATACTAAAGAACTAAGACTTGATAAATAAATGCCAGAGTAAAGATCTTGTGTGCGTAATGCTGTAACATGTTTATGTTTCAAGCTAAGAGAATATGTCAGTGGCACTTGTGACACTGAGGCTACAGTGCAGCGTATCTTGAAGTTCCTGTTTCAGAGCATTGTGCTTTGGCATGACAAAGTAAATAGAGAATGTTTATTGAACATGTATATAGACTGACAGAGGACAGGCTACATTTATTTTGTAATCTCTGTGTGAACTGGATCAAGATATGGTGAAACCATGAACTGCCTTTCATATCTATTTACATGCCACTGTTAACCTTTGATGCTTTAATTATATCTGTTGAAAGTGGGTTTTCACATGTCACAAGTCATGTTATTTTGATGCAAATGCCACACAAAACTTATATAATGAGATATTTTTTTCAAACTTTTACAGGGTATCAAACTAAAATTTTATCAATGGGCTTATAATTTTGCTAATTCTACTTTTTTTCCTAACACATCTGATATCAGGTCTTCCAGTTCACTTTAGTGATGTCTGTGAAAGTACAGAGGCTGCACTGTTAGTTATTTATTTTTAGGATAATTTTAATATGGAAATCAGAACCAGACTTTCAGTGGTGTGCTGGAGTATTATGATGAGCTCACCTGACACTCTGAAATTCCAGTTTAGTATAACCTATAAAAGACTGATTCACATACACTATGTTGAGTAATTGCAAATGCCCTTATGGCAATTTAATCTAAATGAAAGGTCAGTGTTTACTTCTTTGAGTGAGCTGTATCCGTTATTTTAATTTTATACCTCCACATATATAGAACTGCTGTGTTGCCTTGATAGAGTATCTAGATCTAAACATTGTGTGAAACAAGTGAAGGAGAATTAATACTTTTGTGAGGGACAATATATCACTGGTACATCATAAACAAACCTTTTGACAAAAATCTCCAACAAAACTGCAGCAGAGTGGATAAGTTTTTTTTTCATCCCTTATTACATTCAGCACATGCAATATCATCCAAACCAGCATGTTTGTTAATTTACAGCAGCTACATATGAATAACTATTAAGTGACTGTTTTCTGTTTTAACACAGGTATTAAAGTCAGGATGGACTCCATCACCTCAAATTCTGAGGTGAAGCAAAATGGCTACACAAAAGCCCATGGCCCTGTGGCTGGGGTATTTCTGGAGAAGACAAAAGAGAAGATAACCATATATCAAGCAATGAAAAAACGTCTACTGAAGCCAGGAACAGCATTAGCCCTGCTTGAAGCGCAAGCTGCCACTGAGGGCATTGTGGATCCTATCAACAATCGAAAACTTCCTGTTGAAGATGCTGTTAAAGAGGGCCTTGTTGGACATGAGATGAAAGAGAAACTGATAGCAGCTGAGAAAGCTATCCATGGTTATACAGACCCCTACACTAACGAAACAATCTCTGTTTTCCAAGCTATACGAAAGGATTTAGTCCCAAGAGATTATGGCTTGAGGCTGCTGGAAGCACAGATATCCACACAAGGCCTGTTTGACCCTGTTGAGAAGAGGAACATTTCAATGGAGTCAGCGATTAATAAGGGCTACTATGAAAAAGACTTGCTCAGTGACGAGATGGAGGAGCTCAGAGTGTTCTACAATCCAACCTTACAGGAAAATCTCAACTACCGACATCTCCAGGAGGAATGTATGGTGGAACCTGATACAGGCCTGTTGTTGCTCCCTGTCTGCATCACCTTCAAAGGCCTCCGTAGAGGCATTTCCTCCACTGAACTCCTTGAATCTAAGATCATTGACAAAGAAACATATGATGACTTGCAGAAGGGTAAGACCACAACACAGGATGTGATGTTGATGGAAACGGTAAAAGAATACATAGAGGGCAAAGGAAGTATCTCAGGTATTGCAATACTCTCATCCAATGAGAAAATGAGCATCTTCCAAGCCATGAAGAAAGGCATACTAATGCCTGGAACAGCTCTAGTTCTACTGGAGGCACAAGCTGCCACCGGATTCATGATTGATCCTGTTGAAAACAAAAAGTTCAGCGTAGACGAGGCCATCAAAAACAAACTTGTTGGCCCAGAATATCATGCAAAGCTGCTTTCTGCTGAGCGGGCAGTAACTGGATACAAAGACCCATACTCAAGTGAAATCATATCTCTTTTCCAAGCACTATCAAAAGATCTCATTGTAAAAGAACATGGCATCCGATTACTTGAGGCTCAGATTGCAACAGGTGGAATCATAGACCCAATCAACAGCCATAGACTTCCTGTAGAGGTGGCCTACAAGCGGGGTTATTTTGATGAACACATGAATTCCATACTAGAAGATTCAGGAGATGACACAAAAGGTTTCTTTGACCCAAACACAAATGACAATCTAACCTATCTTCAGCTGATGGAAAGGTGTGTGACTGATCCTGCCACTGGACTCTGCCTCCTTCCACTCCACGATAAGTCAGCTGGAGGGAATTCCTTCTTCATTGACTATGAAACTAAAGTGGCTTTCAAAAAGGAAAAGGTCAAAGTGCCATGTGGAAAATACATGGGAATGACAATATCTCTGTGGGAACTGCTGATGTCAGAATACTTTGACGAATACCAGAGGCAAGACATCGTTCAAAAGTACAAACAGGGGAAGCTTAACATCACCATGATCATTACAACAGTCCTGGAAGTCATAGAGAAGTCTGTGAAAACAACTAAAGTCATCTTTGAAGGCATTAGGGAAACCGTGACAGCAACCCAGCTACAAGAGGCAGATATCATCAGTGAGAAGGACCTGGAAGATCTTAAAACAGGAAAGAAGACAGTGAAGGAGGTTACAGAGGATGAAAATGTCAGTATGTACCTGCATGGGAAAGACAGCATTGCAGGCGTTCTGCTTCCTGATTCTCGGATCATGACCATCTACCAGGCTAGACAGAAGGGAAAGCTGATGCCAGGAACGGCTCTGATTCTACTGGAAGCCCAAGCAGCAACAGGGTTTATTATTGACCCTATTGGAAACAGGAAGTTTTCAGTGGATGATGCTGTGAAAGCAAAGATTGTGGGGCCTGACTTTTGTCAAAAGTTACGCTCAGCAGAGAAAGCAGTCACTGGATACAAAGATCCATATGATGGCAAGATAATCTCATTGTTTCAAGCCATGCAGAAAGACCTTATTATACGAGATCATGGAATTCGCCTACTGGAGGCCCAAATTGCCACTGGTGGTATCATTGATCCTGTGAATAGCCATCGCATTCCTGTTCATGTGGCCTATAAGAGAGGATATTTTAATGAGGAAATGAATCAGATCCTGAGTGATCCAAGTGATGACACCAAAGGGTTCTTTGACCCCAATACTCATGAGAACCTAACATACTTGCAGCTCATGGCTAGATGCGTCACAGATCCCAGTACAGGCCTGTGCCTCTTGCCGCTCAAAGGCAAAAGCAATAGAATTATCATAGATGATCACATGAAGGAAACATTTATGGCAACAACAGTCAGTGTTCGGTATGGCAGATTCCATGGCAAGCACACAACACTGTGGGAACTCATCAACTCAGAATATCTGTCTGAGGATAAAAGACAGGAGTTATTCAAGCTCTATAAGTCAAGGAAAATCACAGTTGAGCAAATCATTGTCACCACTGTGGAGATCATTGATAGTAAGGAGATAAAACAACAAGCAGCACTGGATTTTGATGGTCTCAGAGGAAAGGTCTCTGTTGTGGATCTTTTAAAGCTAGAAATTGTGGATAAAAACACATACAATAATTTGATAAATGGAAAGCTGACAAGTACTGATGTGATGAACATGGACAGTGTGAGAACCTATCTACGAGGAAAAAGCTGCGTAGCGGGAGTGATACTCCAACCGTCCAATCAGAGGCTAAGCATCTATGACGCACAGACAAAGGGCATTCTAACACCTGGTACTGCCCTTTGTCTCCTTGAGGCACAAGCAGCCACAGGATTCATTGTCGATCCTGTGGAAAACAAAAAATGCACTGTGGAGCAGGCTCTGAGAGAGAAGATAATTGGCCCACAAGTGTATGAGAAGCTCTTGTCAGCAGAGAAGGCAGTCACTGGTTACAAAGATCCATACAATGATTCAAAGATTTCTCTTTTTCAAGCCTTGAAAAAGGACCTTATTGTGAAACAGCATGCCATCCGTTTACTTGAGGCCCAGATTGCTACTGGTGGTATCATTGACCCCCTGAAGTGCCTTCACTTACCACTAGATGTTGCATACAGAGAGGGATACTTCGACGCAGAACTTAACGAAATTCTGTCCAACCCCAGTGATGACACCAAAGGTTTTTTTGACCCAAACACACAAGAAAATCTGACCTATATGGAAATGTTGGACCGATGCATAAAAGATAAAGAAACAGGTCTGTTTCTCCTTCCATTGAACGACAAAGCCAAAGTTGTGGAAATAAAGGAGAAAATGCGCACAGACTCAGAGATAAAGCAAGAGTTTGAAAAGACAGCTGTCAAGATAGCAATGGGACGCTATTCAGGAAAATCGGTGTCTCTTTGGGAACTGATTCACTCTGGCTACTTCACAGAGGATCAACGACTTGAGTTGATTGAAAAATATAGAACAGGGAAGATAACCACACACAGCATCACCACACTGGTGATTTCAACCATTTCAGAACTGGAGCAAAGTGAAAAGCTCAGAATGGCAATGGGCCTGAGAAAGCCTGTCTCTGCACAACAGCTACTGGACTCTGATATCATTGATGTAAACACATTCAACAGTGTGAAAGAAGGGAAACTCACTTTTGAATCAGTAACAGAACGTGAATCTGTGAGAGGATATCTGAAAGGAAATGGGAGCATTGCTGGAATATTGATTCACCCATCCAACAAACTAATGAGCATCTATGAAGCAAAAACCCAAGGTCTGTTGGCACCTGGCACTGCACTTCTACTGCTTGAAGCACAGGCTGCAACAGGATACATCATTGATCCTCTCAAGAACCAATTCTACACTGTTGACGAGGCATCAAAAGAAAAAGTAGTTGGCCCAGATGTACATGAGCAGCTCCTCTCAGCTGAACGAGCAGTCACTGGTTATGTGGATCCATACACAGATGCAACAATATCATTGTTTGAAGCCATGAGTGAAAATCTGATTCCAAGAAGCTATGGTATCCGTCTCCTTCAGGCGCAGATAGCAACTGGTGGTATTATTGACCCAATTAAAAGTCACAGGCTTCCTGTTCATGTTGCAAAGAAAAAGGGATATTTTGACGATGAAATGGATCAAATTTTGTCAGGTTCCAGTGATGACACAAAGGGATTTTTTGACCCAAACACCAAGGAAAACCTCACTTACCTGCAGCTGATGAAGAAATGTGAGCAAGACCCAAAGACTGGACTTCTTCTTCTTCCTCTATATGAAGAGGAATTTCACACTGATGAACAAACAGAGCTCGCATTCAAAAACAAAATGATTGCTATAAACGCAGGGAAGTTTAAAGGCAAAGAGGTGTCCTTGTGGGAAGTATTGCTCTCTGAATATATCTCAGAACAAAAGAGGGAACAGCTCACACAACAATACAAGACAGGAGTTATGAAAATAGAGGAGATAATTGAAATTGTGACTGTGATCATTACGGAGGTAACATCAAAAGAAAGGAAATTCAAAGGACTGAGGAGAGCGGTCTCCGCCAGTGAACTGTATGAGTCAAAAATTATCTCAAAAGAGCTTTTCCAGCAGATAATACAGGGGGAAGTAACTGAAGAGAATGTGAATAAAATGGAATCCATTCAAAAGTATCTTGGGGCTACAAACTGTATAGCAGGTGTCAGGAATGAATCTACAAAGAAGGTCATGAGCATCTACGAAGCCAAGTCCAAAGGCCTGCTGACCCCTGGTACTTCTCTGGTTCTGCTTGAGGCCCAAGCCGCAACTGGCTTTGTCATTGATCCAGTGAACAACAAAAAACTCTCTGTAGAGCAAGCTGTGACTGAAGGAGTGGTTGGCAGTGAATGGAAAAAGAAACTGCTTTCAGCAGAACGAGCAGTGACAGGATACAAAGACCCCTACACAGGAAATACTATTTCTTTGTTCCAGGCCTTGAAAAAGGATCTCATAGTCAAGGACCATGGAATTCGCCTCCTTGAAGCACAAATTGCAACAGGGGGTATTATTGATCCGGTCCACAGCCATCGAGTGCCTGTACAGGTGGCATACCAAAGAGGGTACTTTGATGAAGAAATGAATCAGATTCTGTCTGACCCAGACGATGACACCAAAGGCTTTTTTGACCCCAACACACAAGAGAATCTCACCTATCTCCAGCTGGTCGAAAGGTGTGTCAGAGATCCCATCACAGGCCTAAGCCTACTGGTCATCACAAAAAAGGGAGAGCACTATTTCTTTGTTGATGAGGCAACAAAACTCACTCTCAAATCTACAACAACAACCAGAGCAGGTGGGAAATACCAAGGAAAGAATGTCTCTCTGTGGGAGCTA
>OMLF01044895.1:0-12300 GCA_900302615.1 Holocentrus rufus
GAAAGATTGTTGCCAAGTTGTAAAGTTACCAAATGCGTAAAGTTTTGTTTTTCCCTTATTGCGTTTACTGGCGTCACCCGCAAAGGTTAGAGATAATATCAAATATTGTTCTGAGTGGAAGGGATGACCTTAGACTAAATTTCATGGTCAATAATGAAGCTGGTTTTATGGGTCTCCCAGTGGTTTCTCTCTGCCGCTCTCCCTGATATGCCAACTGCTTTTTCCGAGAAAACTCATAAACTTGTGACATTTACACACTGCAGGTATAACGGGTCCCATCAGGGCATAAATGTTGCAGAAAATCAAAAGAGCATTCAACAAGTTTTCATTTTCAGTCTTTTCCTGGTCTTCCCTGCAGATAAAATCTGGAGCCTCTACTGTATGTACACAACCTTATCACCCTACATGCAAACAAACGTGTTCACACATGTCCGCGCCCATACGCGCAAGCACGCACAAATATACACACATACACGCAAAAGAAGGGTGGCTAACACACCTTCTGTTCCCAGGGTTGTAATTGGCCGGACGAACACACACTCCCCTGCCACCAGCCCCAAATTCACGCCCCTCCCACACCGGTGAACCTGACCCAAATATGATAAGAGGCCTGTCTCCTGAGGATAGCTGGGCCAAAAGAGGGCAATCTCAGCAGAGGAGATATACGCAACCATATATGGGTGCCGTCCACCCACACATGTCAAACTAAGGCCAAAGCTGAAGGATAGCGTGGTGGCGGTCAATCAAATGGTGTGGTGATCATAGTCCAGCTACTAAGGTCACTACATGATCAACAAACGGCTGATTGATTGGTTATGTCAATATGACAGCTGCTGCTGACATTGTACGTCAGGCGCTGATTTATCCAAGTAGTATTTAAAGTTACAAGTTATATGATGTACGATATTCGATGTAATAAATTTACCGTGCATCTGTGGAACCTCTGAGCACGAACTTATATCCGTCCCAGAAATTTTGCCCTGCTGAACACCCTCATCACCACGAGCCACGTGTGTATTTTCCATAATGAATATCTCAGCATTGATTCTGCATGTCTAACCTCATATTGATCTATTCACCACTGAAAACTTTAGATTTTTACCTTTAGTAAAGAACTGATGACGATGGCTCCGGCATTCACCATCGGATTGTGGGGTTTATCTGCATGAGGAGTGAAAGCATGTTATCACAGGCTCGCAGCTCGCCACAGGGGCAATAAACTACTGAGATTAGTGGGGCGTTTGGACAGGGGGACCTGAAACAACACGGGCTAGTAAAATTTAACACATGCAAGTACAGTCTTGCTCATAGTCCATCTGACAGAAAACCTGACTGTAAGCTGTTCTCCAAGTAAAACCATCTTTGCTCTGCCACAGCCTGTTCAAATAACTCATGCAAGACCTGATGCCCCCAGTATTTCCAAATAACCTGCATGCGTAGGGGTTGATTATCAGTTATTTATTTTTCCTTAACGTAATCATTAACCAAGGCCAGGATTAATCATACCCAGCATGATTGATTTAAGTTTGTTATTGTGTAATAAAGCAATTCCCCATGACGCTTAAGTCATCTTTAATCCACCAAAACAAAAGCTTCTGAATGAGGGCAGGTATCAAGGGAGCGCAAGTTGAGTGAAAGTCCATATTACACCCATCTCTCACCCTCCTCATCAAGTGACAGCTTGTTGAACTTAAGTCCGCTGGGTTCTTTGCCAACAAAGTGGTGCACGCGCTCAGTGCTGAGCTCGTGGACAGCGATGGCGTACTCCAGGGGCTTCACACATGACTGCAGACAGAAAGGAACCTTGGTGTCGCCCACAGAGTGTCTGCAAAAGGACGCCAATGAAGAGGCATGGAAAAAATGAGAGGAGAGTTAAGAGGATAGTGAGCACGGTGCAGGATTTCATTTCTCTCTTCACTGTTACAACATCTGTCCATTTTACCACAACTCAAGATTGGCCAACTCTGGATATTCTGTTCCCAATCTCAAAAAACTGCTTTTCAATATCCATCCAAATGCAATGAATTACACAGGAGTTTTAAACTGAACCATCTCATCCCATTGGGTAATTTTAAAATTTTAGCTACAGGCCTATTTAATCATATCCGTGACTGCCTTTGATGTTATTATGTATGTACATGATTTGGTGTCTTGCAACTGAATTATGTTGATTTTTAATTTCTGGGCTCTCCTGCTTGCTCTCAGTGGATATTCCCTGCATGAATAAAGGTTTAATACTAATAAATATTAATATTAATAAATTCTTGAGTAACATGATGTTACCTCTGTCCATCGACTGTGCATAGAGACACACCCCAGAGATCAGGACTGAATTTAGCCAGCTGAGGAATGTAATCGGCTACCTGCATGGAGACAGAGATTCAGAGAACTTAGGAAATGTACTGTATGAAAGAGCAGTGTGTGTGTGTGTGTGTGTGTGTGTGTGTGTGTGTGTGTGTATTCCTCCTTAACTTACTTGTCCTCCCTCCTCTCGTTGTGCACTGTCATATATCCTGTCAATGTGCATAGTGAACTCTTCAAAGTCTGGGATGATGAACTTTTTCCTGAAGGCCTGAGTCAGCAAAATGACATTGTTGCCCACACACCTGTAGCACATAAAGATTTAGCATTGTGAGTTGTTGGGTCGTACACACACTTGTCTGTCTACACACAGACAGACAAACAACACCATGATAATATAAGTACACATATTTATATAAATATAAATAGTGTTGACTTTTCATTCATTTCATGTCATTCATGACCACAGCATTCATGGTGTTGGAAAATATTATAAATTATAAAATTCAAGTTTTTAAGATTCAGTTCAACTGAGACTGGAGGTTTAGTCATATAAACATTTCTCTGGCAGGAGTTGCTCCAGAGGCAGAAATGATCTCATTGGTGAGTTAAACCTCAGTGGGCGGAGCCAATGAACCACAAATTTTCTGGCTAGTAATGTTGGACTGAAGCTCAGTGAAAAATGCAGTAAAGAGTATGTAATATTATGAAGTCTAGTCTAATATCATGAAGCCTTTCTACTAATGAGCAACGACAGTTTATTTATACAGTGTGCTGTCGTCACTGTTTTGGAAACTCACCAGAGCACTAACAGGTGAAGTTGTAAACTAAATTGTTATTTAGCGATCCGTTTATAATGGACTCACAGTGACCTATTTCCAGCTAATAAATACCTACAGTGTTTATTGTAGGTAAACACTGTAGGTTTACCTACAATACACCCACCTGTATTGATTTCACTGTACATTATATGATTTAAAAACTATAATTGGTAAATATGTGTGATCTCAAAGAAAGTAAAGTGCATTCTGTAACTGAAATATCTGGCCTGCAGCCCTCACTAATCCGAGGCAATGCTAGCGTGAGGCTTTGGGACACTAGGGAAGAGAGTGGAGAGAGGCTGCATTATTCATACAGGACATTTTCTCAAAAAATAGGAGATAGCGCTCTCTATTTCTAGTAGCCTATTTATAGTGAGCTCTTGAGTGTTCTTCAGGAATGGATAACAATGTCACAAAATGTCACAAATTTCAGAAAACAAAAAAAAAGCTGTGTTGCATGTGACTAATTAAGCTCTCTGAAGTTAACCTACTACTGTTGGAAGATCTGAATCACAACTGCCTTCAGTGAGTGACTCTTGCCAATTAGGAACTTATAAACAGACTGCTGTGCAAGCTGGCTGGCAGCAGTCTGGACGGTCCAGAGCTCGCTGATAAATCCTTTAACGCAATCGAATCTGTCCGGACTTCAACCTGAATGATGCCCTTTTATTAACTGAACTGGTCAACCCGTTGTCTGCCCCTGCCCTCTTTATTTTTTTGGCTTCAGTGCGTATGCACGTGAATTTGACTTGGAGCAGCTGCTGGCCATAAAATGACTATCTGCTTCAGTCTACTGGAATCAAATAGCCCTGACTGCAGATCACTGGCTTTATACAGCCTCAATCAAGTATGACTTAAACTTAGCCTTACTTAACCTTGCACCTCTCTGACCTATAACTCATGTTTATTTTTAGGAACTTCCTCAGATTGATTTGCAATTTTTACAAATTACTCTGGGGGTGTCTAAGCAGCATTAGAATTCACACCTGATAGACTTTCAGAGCGATGAAAAATAAAACCACAATTTTTATTTAAGTGCAATGTGTGTCCGGTATGCTTTGGACATGCAGGTATTTTATTCCCATCTGAAGAATTGTATGCATAAATAAACAAAGCTTTTCTCACCTTCTGAAGAGCTTCTGGTCCACCATGACAACCCCAGAGGAGTCACGTGTAGCTTGACGCATCTGACGGAAACAATCACGCAGCCGAGGGTCAGACGTCAACAAACCTGTTTTTTTCAACGCCTGGAGAGAGTAGAAATAAGGGAATAGAGGATGGTAACAATAAATAACATTGCTTTAAAATATCTCAACAAACAGCACTGCCTTTGGGTCAAAGGTGCAGCAAAGTGCATGTAATGCCAGTTAGCAGGACAACAAAAAATGTGCAGATGAACTATTAAGTTACTGTATTTCAAAGGCTCAAGGGACTCCACATATGACCCTGCAGGAAATACGGGTGCAGGCAGGCTCGCTGGAGCGCCTCTCGTAAGCCAAACCCGGGCCGTGCTGACAGCAACAGTATCAAACATGTGTGTCTATTTTGGGGGACATCATGTGCACAAGCCTCCAGTCCTGAGAGGCTCCCGGTTATTTTCAAACTCATCTGTCTGATAACTGATTCAATGAGCACTCAAACACGTTGCTGGGAGCTCGCTGTTGCCGTTAGATTATGTCAGTGGGACACATGAGCCAGTGTCTCCTGCCTCAGGGTGGCGCATGCTAAAATCATGGGGGCATTCACAATACAACATACATCCTTGTGCTGATCTATTTAAGTCGCCTCTATGTGACTAATCTTGCCTTCACACACGGAACAACAACACGGGATTGACACTTGCTACTGACAACTGCATGTGGTAACCACAGTGCCATGTTTCAGATTTCCTGACACCTGCCTTGATGTGTTAATGTCATTTTAATGTAATCTCTAAATGAGCCTGAATCAGCCTTTATCTAAAAAAAACCCTCATTGATCAAATGTAAATAGCATTATTAAATACATATTGTCATGCCTAACACATTATTTACCTTGTGCAATATGTCAGGGAGTTTTGATACACTGATACACACAGATAAAACATATAGTTAAAAAGTTTTATGTAGACATATGGAGAGTTTTTCAAATGGTTTAAACAAAATTGCCCAGGTTGGGTTGAAGTGAGGACCGTCTATACTCAACTGACAAAAAAAAAAAATCAGTGAGTCAGTCTGATGATGAGAATCATTCAGACTCAACCATCAAATTATGAGCTTATTCCACGTTTTTTGTAGGTTGAATCTGAAGGGGTTCTCACTTCAGTCGACCCTCAGCAATTTGGCATATTGCACCTTTAAACCTATTGTGGCCAGGCTAAATTTATGTTTGGGAAAATGATACATCTGGCGTGAAAATTTGCATGCAAGCACGTCACTTCTTCCGCGTGAATCGCTGTTGGAATATAATCATAGCAATTTTTCCCCGCTACTGACTAATACTTTCACGGTCCCTGTCCTGCCCCGGCCTCCTCTGCAGACACGTTCAGTTACCCGTGATGTGACAAGAAGCCACCTGTGTTGACACACTCCTGCTCTCCTCATGCGCTCCTATCCAAATGGCTGAGTTGTCATAGATGCCATGGTAACAGCATGCCCCTTCTTGACTTTTAGATGTCACTGTTTATGGCCACGTGCCACATGAAG
The DNA here is from genome assembly GCA_900302615.1 of Holocentrus rufus. Taxonomy (NCBI): domain Eukaryota; kingdom Metazoa; phylum Chordata; class Actinopteri; order Holocentriformes; family Holocentridae; genus Holocentrus; species Holocentrus rufus. Next base: position 5,807 of record OMLF01044895.1, read on the forward strand.
ATGAAGAAGCACAGAGGGCGTGACGGCTTGCAAGTTTAAAGCAATATCTCGGTAAATATCACCACCCGGTCTTTTAATAGATGTTTTTCCCATCCGAGTATGAACATGAAGGGCCCCTGGCAAGACTCGGAACACATGAATCATGGGACAGGTTCACGGAGTAGACATAAACTCTCTTACATCTCTCAAATGTGTGTGCATGTGTGTGAATGTGTGTGTCTTTCTACACTTGTGAGGACAAAAATTGACAAATTACCACACTATGAGGACATTTGTTGTTGTGAGGACATTTTGGGTTGGTCCCCCCAAAGGAAAAACACAAATTGTGACTTATTGGTTCAAGTTAATGTTACAATTAGGGTTTGGTTAAGGTTAGGTTTAGGGTCAGAGTTAGGCATTAGTTGGCTGTGGTTAAGATTTGGGAAAGGCTGTAGAGAATGAAGGGAAGTCAATGTAATGTCCCAACAAAGATAGAAAGACAAACATGTGTGTGTATGTGTGTGTGCATGGCCTCATACATAAGGAGGTGTACATTAGACTTCATGTACTCTGTGTTCTCATTCTGCATGCCTGTAGAGCTTCATAAATTGCCAGACATTAATTAAAATACAGCAATCCAGCAGTTATTAGTTGGTGAAAAATGAATGTTGTCTTTAAGGACGGTTACATCAGCGTCACGCTTACTAAATTTAACCCTATTACATAAGGAATTCCATAAATACTTTTACAACCTGACCCTACATACAGCTGGAGACACTTTATGATGGGTTCCTGCTACAGCTCCTGTTTCACTCCCTAGAGGTGGCTTAGTTAAAGTCAAAGGTCCTTTTAGGAAATAGAATGTGTCATAGGACAGAATGTGGCTGTGTGCATGTTCAAGTGCACCACGGAAAGTCAAAACAGTCCTTGGCGTGACAGGAGAAGGGTGAATGTGTTGGTGACTCACGGAGATGAACTGGGAGACAGGGATCATCTCTTTGCCTTCAGTGATGGTGTAGAAAAGTAGGTCCTCCAGCCCGCACATCAGCCTATTTCTGCCAAAACAAACCACACACATTCTGCTGTGTTATGATTTTCAAACCTGTGTGGGCTCAATGTACACATCAAAACAAAAGCATCAACGGCAATAACCTGCTATGTCAACAGTTTGGCCCGTAGTAGAAACACTGCCAAAACATCCACGGCGAGTAATGACCTAGTTCTTTAAACCTAGTATGCATGTGCATACACGTATGAGTGTGTGTGTGTATGAGACAGAGAGAAAGAGACAGAGGGAGAGAGAGAGAAGGAGGCATTTTTTCCTTTAGGAATAATATGTAATAATATTGTAGGAACATTAGGAAGATTACAGTGATTTTATGGTAATTTTGTTATTAGGGACAGTCTGCTGTAACCTACTTGCAGAGTCCTTGGTCCACATCAGAGCGGTTCTCTTGATAAAAGGATCTGTGGATGTGCGGTGATGCTGCGCCCCAGTGGGGGAGTTGAACAGGTTGCTGTGTCCGGGACAAAACAATGCTGTCAGCTCCAGCTCTGGCGGAGACCCCTGCATTTTTAAGGGCTTGGAGGATTCCTGGGTTTGCTGTCCGCAGACTTTTCAGGCAATGCATTGTGCTAAGTAGGTCTGTAACTTTAATAACTCAAGAGAGAGAGAGAAAAAAAGCAGTCCTACTAGTTCATCTGGAGGGATATTTGTGACAAGTGCTCCTTGCTCCTCGGAGGTTTTAATACCAGCTGTCCTGCAGCCAAGCTGGAGTGAGGGCTGCTGCCTGGAGGAGGGGCCGTGACACGTGAGTAGACAGTCTGATGGGGTCAATGACCAATAGCAACTCAATCCAAATGGGGAACAGTTTAACTTACAACGTAGGTATGATTGTGTTGTGTGAGTTAGTGAATTTCTTAATGAAAAACAACTATAATAACTCTTTATTCTTATAGGGAATTACATTTTACACTTACATTGGTATGTGGTACATGTACAGTGACCTTAATGTGCTTCTTTTTTTATTGTAATCTGCTATAGTACCGCAATAATGTTTCAACAGTATTTACCTATTGGGACCTAAAGATGTCCTTCATGGTTGCATTGCATCCTAAAATGTCTTATAGGACCATTCTAGTTCTTGTTTCATAAGGGCAGCTGACCTATTTTTTGGGTGCTGTGGGACACGCAGGGGCCTTGAAATTCTTCATCCAATCTCCTGATGCCCTGTCATGTTTGTCTGCTGTCATGGGGCACAAAGAAGGACAGATCAGTGTCACTCTGGACAGTATCAATTAACTGTTTGACCACTGAAATGCTACATCCGTGCAAAAAATACAATATAGGAGCGCAGTGCATTTAACGTCCCATATTTGGACCCACACTCTCTTTCAATGGAGTGAGAAAGGTGAAAAGAGCTTTAATAGCCAATCAATAAACTTCATCTTTCAAAGGGTCATTTAACTGTACATAAAATTCACTTGGTGAATCAGTCAGTGAGCCTTTGGAAGGTCATAAGATTCTTAATTTATACTATAAAAAATGTGGTTTGAGTAAGGTTTAGCCTGTTATTATCTTGGTTTAATCATTTATTGTTTATTAATTCAAAACATTATTCATTCATTCATCCATTTATTTATTTACCATCATTTATCCATGTGAAGCACTGAGAACCGCTTCTCTTTTACAATACTGACTCGGCCAATAAATACATATAAGCATATATACAAGACAGCATAGACATGAGTGTACAGACAGAGATATAAGCCATAGCACACATGAAGTAAACAAGTAGTTTGGGTAAGTAAGTAGTAGGGAGTGAACATGAACTGGTGCAAATGAGCATGAAGGCTGTTGTTGGCCAGAAAAGGTAGGTGAGACGTCAGGATGCCTCTGCCGGCTTCCAAGTCTGAGAATCACCGGGAGTGTTATTGTACAGCGACACCCCATGGTACATTCACCACACAGGCGCTCAAACCTTACCATCCTCTGCCTGTAGATGGCAGACTCACCCCAGAACCTTCTGCTCCGGTCTGAGAGCCTCTGTGCTCTGACGCTGCACAGGTTTCTGAGATCCTCCCTGTGTAAAGGTCCAGGCTCACTGCCATGGGGGTGAGGGGTCCCACCCATCGACATGGCTTTTTGAGTTTGACACTCGGTTTCTTCTCTTGTGGTGTAGTTGCTGTATGAGACGCTCTGTGTCGACCACTTCATCGCTATTTGCCTTTCAAAAAGAGAGTTTTAGTATAGTTTGGGTACAAATTGTACAAAGACAGTTTACAAACCTAAAACTAAACTAGAATTTTGCTTTGTCTTTCTGACTGTATGTCTGACTATCTGTCTGTCTTGGTTTCTGTACCTTTGCCCACCCAAACATGGGACTTTGAATTTAGGCAAATTAAAACTCCGATTTCCCTTGAAATGGCCCCGTAAGTAGCTACAAAGTTAGAGAAAAAGCAGTTATTGTTACTGCATAAAACTGTCTCAAACATATTCTGTATCTGCTGGCTGCAATGCTTCACTGAAGCTACATCACACTTGTACTGAGTGAAATATTCAAACGCAAGATGCCATTGTTTGACGTCTGCATCATTACATCAAATAGAAATAAGAATAGAAAATGTCTGGATGCATCATTTTATAGACATTTCGATGTAATTCAGCAGGACAAATTTGGTATTTTTGGTAACTTTGGGATCTTCACTATACAATTTGGGTTTGCACAAAGCTCGGACATGCAAAATGCATTTGTCATGACGAGCCCACTGAGAGGATCAGCAGGGTCGAATAGGTTTAAAGTCTCCATCAGACAGTATTTTGATGCAGACAGTCAAAGATCCTAGTGGAGCCCCTCCATGCCCCAGGTGCTGCTAACCACCTACACTCTCTGTCTGTATCCTTGCAGATTCTCTCATATCAACATCCAAGCAGAGTCTTAAAAGTGACATGATATCACCTCATTACCAAATAAATGAGACCTTGTTATATTCTGGTGGTCCCCTCAGCATTTCCAGGCATGTGACTTCTCCAAAGGGGTGCATGCTAACCCATGGCCTCTCTGCACTACCTCTGCCAGTTGTAGCTTCTCTGTTTTCAGGAGAAAATGTTTTCCATTCCTTGGCCAATGAATGCCAGCTTTGTCCCCTCAGCCTCCATCTTGTGTGAGAAAGCCCCCCTCGCTGCACTAGCCAAGGCTGCACAAACTTAACCTCTCCCCCCCTCTCCGGCTCACACAGGAAAAGAAGCATACCGGGTCTGGTGCTTTGATTCAGGCTCAGTAATCTGGGGGTCTGGATGAAGCCCTGGCTTAGACTCCACTTTGGACAGCCAGTTTTGGAGACTCTAGGCAGGAAAAGATGAAGTGGCTGATGAGATGTTTCTGAAGCACTAATTTGGTTAATAGGATAAAAAATGTAGTCTGAGATCATAAAATAAATCCCAAAGATGATCTTGTTAATTGCACCTTAAAACTTCAAAGCGATTGCCATATATGGACAGAGATTTTGAAATAAATCCTCAATCCAAGTTAATTAAGTCTCCACTCAAGTATGCCAGAGGATGTGTGGCAATGTTGGACAGGGTAACAGAAACTTACAACTGGCACAGTAAGTCAAAGCAATGAAACACATCACTTATCCTAAGTTATTAGCATGTCCTTCCTCACATTTTTCCAATTACACTCGCATTCTCTGAGGAGCGACGCTTGCTTGTTTTTCTGAATTACCTCAAGCCCTCTTGATCCTGAAATACATCTTCGGCTTGGGCTACCACACACCACAGCCTGTTGGAGTGATTGTTTTATTACCACAGAAATCAAGTGCCTAAAACAGCTTAATTTAATGCTGCTCAGTTTCCAATTTCAGCTGAGCCCGAAGCTGACTCCTCGATCAAACTTTAGATTGCTTGCATGGTAATAATTTGATATTAAGTAGAAGTAATGTATTAAGGGTTGTGTGTGGTGAAATGAAGCTCCTTATTAGGGACTGTTAAATGCTTGTAGAGATTTAATGCATCATTTAATGCATCTCTCAAATTAAAGGATAAGGGCCATTACCCGTGTGCCACCCAGGGTGAATGGAATTCCATCACTTTGCCAAATTGACTCTCACCCGCATTCCTCCACATAGTGACACCCATACAGGCCAAGTGTGTGTGTGTGTGTGAGAGAGAGAGAGACAGACAGACAGACAGAGACAGACAGAGAAAGTGATTCCAACATGGCAGTAGTCATTTAAGGGCATAAATCTTTTCTAAGGCTGACTATTTCACAATTATGCTGTGTGAAACAAGAGGATGTTTTCACTAGCTTCACTTTGAAATAAAATACAACATGCACAATAATTGAAAAAAGAAATAAAAGACAGCTACTCTAACAAAAGACATTAAAATGAAATGCACTGTGTAAAAAGAAGGTCTGTTGAAGTTATACGTTTGGGACCTTTTACACAATAGCCACAGTTTTGGTAATGGAATCTTTTATATCTAAGATAATTAGTGATGAATATGAGGCAACATTTTCTCAAACAGAAAAAAAAATCAAAACGAAACATAGAATTTTATTCTTCACAGGACAGAAATGTTTTGGCCTCCCTAATGACAGAGTGATTACACACTTTTCTGTTTACTCGCACTATTTTTTTCACCATTGGAACGCTTTTTGAATTAAATATTTTTCATCAGCAATAGTAAACACATTTATCTGTTTTTGCAAAATGTCATGATATCCCCCCAAAAGCCAAATATTACCCATGCATTAGCCTACTATTTTTTACCAACTGATATTATCTGGAAAAAAGACAAGGTTTATAGAAATGAATGCAATTGGAACTCTGCATTAACAAATAGACTTAAAACTGTGGGTGCAGAACTGGCTGTGAGTGATCCTGGGTGAAGAGACTGTCTTGACTCATAACTTCATAACTATCAGTTCAGCCAGAAATCCACTAGAGGGAGTTTTTTCAACAGTGCACCTTTTTCACTGGGAATGAGTTCCAGGTACTTAAATCTAACAGTTCCCAATTACAATTTGGATAAAGTTGTTGAAATCTGCATAATGCATCAGAGTAACACGTTTTCCCACAACAGAGTCAAAATTTTCTAAAGCATGCTGACAGTGTTGTAGCTGCTGGTGTCTTATCTACTTCGTAAGGTAATTATAACCTCACCTACACTTCTACATTGTAATCAGTCTTGATTGAGAGACAGAGCACATAGTGAGACTCTGTCAGCGCTCAGGGCCTGTCCTCGTCCCCTCCTCTCAGCCAGGTGGGGGCAGACAGCTCCCCGTCACCAGCCTGTGTACCCAGAAGACCACAGCCACCCCTCCGCTGCGGTCACTGTGCCGAAACCTAGACACCCTCTAGACCCCTGGAGCCTCTGTGCACTCGTACAGTTGTGAAAGATCAGCTCACCCCCACTCCTTCCGTCACCGCCATCTCTTTCCCCTTCCCTTACCCTCTAACCATCCCCCCACTTCATCCTCCTACCTTCCACACCCTTCCTCCTGACCCCC
>OMLF01044902.1:0-13513 GCA_900302615.1 Holocentrus rufus
GCGAGAGGAAAATACACAAAGCCAGGAAAAAAACAGGAAATCACTTATGTGTGTTATAGTCGTGCTTTTGTGTTTTAGTATGCGGAAAGTAGGGATTCTTAGCATATTTCTGAAAATATGACCGATATCGTGTCTATAATCCATTTTATCAAGACGTGAGCCACTGGATTACATGTCAGAGTCATTTCTCCACCAGCTGGACTTAAATTGTCTTTATATCTGCGCCCATCTCATTTTTAAATCTTTATCCGTCTTGCTTTTCTTCAGCGTGACCCTGTGTCACGTTCACACAGCGAGCAGCACTGACACCTGGGAGCTTCCCAGTACGACCACAGCACAGTACTGGGAACTGCCGGCGACTGGCAGCTGAACTGGAGCAATTTGGGAGCATTCAAGCATTTACCAACAGGATTACAATTTATTGATATATCTGACATGTGTAACGTCGTCCTGGATAGGGAGAAAAAAAAAAAAAGTCCGCTGCCCCTCAGAGCCAAAGAGCAGTAACTGCATAAGTCGTGGAAAATGGCTTTAAAAATGACTCCTGCACAAGAAACTGGTGATACATAAGTGGATGCTGTATTGGTTAGGAATATTTTGGGGTCTAATTTCTTTTTTTTATGAAATCTTAAACCCTGTCTTGGTCTTTTTCTGTTAAAACTCACTAAAAATACCCTCTATTTCCTGTTTTGTACAGTGCTGCCGCTGAATAAAAAATGGCTTTTTTGCTGTTTGCTATTATTTCCTCAAAAACCTTTAATGGTGACATCACTGTGTACCAGGAGGGATGACATTTTTTTATCAGATAAAGATAAGATATTGTCTTCCTTTGTGATATCCCATTGATTTCTGCTTTTGAATGACCCGTGTTATTTCCCATCCCAATATCCTGTTTGAACAGGAAGTACATCACATGAAGAAAGGAAGGTTTGCCTTTAATGGACGACACTGACTTCTAGAGAGCTCTGTCAAGTGTTCATGTTAAAGCTTTAGCCTGCAGTGTTTTACGTAATTGTGGGTGAATAGCATTAAGTTCATTTTTTTATAAAACAGATGCAGCAATGTTACATGACAGAACAGATAATCCACACAGTAATTATATCACTGAAACAGAACAGTACATATTATGAAGCAAAGAGGAAAAACAGTGGCTCAGTTATAAATAGATGTCATGAGTTTTCATTTAATAGACAATTACATTTTTTATTCTAAGGAATAGGGGGATTTTCTTATATCAAAAATAGTTCTCCATATTGATTTCTCTTTATTATATATCTCATTAAATTTGCAGCTGTTTTTTCTATCATGAAGAAAGTTTGTAGCCTGCACTGTTTAAATTAATTTTTATAAGTCTCTTAGCGGACGTCCATCCAGTTGCATTATGGGAAGTTTGTTCATCTTAATGACATGTCTGAACTTTCCAGGCTTGTTTAAGTAATTGGTAAATTAGACATAAAACTGAGACGACTTTCAATGGCAAGACTGACAAGACTTAAAGCAAATGCAACTTGTTTAAACAGGAAGTGAGTAAAGGTAGTCAGAAGTTATGACTCTAAAACCAAATTTGACCATTATGGGCTTTTTAAGACTGATTTGACTGATATTTTTTATTAAATCTTTTTATCAGAAGCTGCCAATAACTGATATTTTATACTGATATTCAGTATCTTTAATGTAGGCTGGTTGTCCAAAGAGTCTTTTACTTTTCAGTATTTTCAGCATTATCCCGGATTTAAACCCTGAAGTGTAGCAAGGCATGGAAAACTACACTACTTAGTTTCTATTATGCACCATTTTGTTGATACTGTGTGTTTTCCCTTTGAAATAGTAGTGTTCTGTAGATGTTATGGACACCATGTTCTTCCCCCTCGTATGGAGAGTGGAAACCTTTTGAGTGATACAATAGTGCATTTACACGGAGGAATAGCAACCTGACACACCGTAAAGTACTTCTGAAAAGCCCTCAAAATGCTCCGCGAGTCGGTGGGGAAATGAAGGAGGCTATAGATAAGAGTCGACTTGTAAAACATAATTATATTTCTGTCGCCGGGGTGTGCAGCCATTCAAAGGAATGCATTTAACCTGTGATTCATGCATGGCAAGAAGTTGTCGGGGGAAAAAAGAGCACCATTTTAAATTGTGGAGGTAAGAAGCCTTGAATAAAGTGTAGCTAAGGTCATACCATCTTATGAGAATAATTTGATTCTGTACTAGTCTTCTCTCCTGCGGGCATTTTCTGCAGGGAAAAGGATTATATCTTTCTACTTTTTCTTTTCCAAAAGGATGGGGAAAAGGTCTAGTGGTATTAAGATCCAGTGAGCAGGTTTGGGCTTGAATACAACTCTTACAAAAAAAAAAAAAAAGTGTGGCAAAGGTTGAGTGTTGACTTCATGTTTCGTGCCACAGCCCTCACAGCCCTTTTCCTCCTTAATTTTTTGGAACACTTGAATGCAACGCGATGCATTCATTCAAAAACGCCTCCCTATAGAGGGCAATTTCCTGTTGGCTCTCGCGTACCATTTAGATGAATTCACAAAGGGATCATGTGAAAGTGCAGATGAGTATCAATTCTTTTGTATCAAGGGGTATTTTTTATTTTTTTTATCAGAAGTTCAAAACATTTATACAGCGAAAAATATATTTTGAGGATTTCTGCATGAGCGCATCGCATTGTTTGTGTTTAAAAACAGACTTTTGTGCAAATTAGGATTTAATCTCGCCGTTTTTTCCTTGTTGCTTGTACTCTGAGAGTCGGATTTGCTTACCTCTCCGGTTTCCGCCTATTTTAGTGCAGCGGTAAACAAAAGTAATGTTTGGCTGGCAGTGCAGGGAGAGGTTTCCCAGGCATTGACAGATATTCCTGCTGCAGAGCGGGAAATCACGTCCGGTTCCTTTTGTGCTGGCATGCTATCAAAGCAGAGAGGAGTTAATGCACATCCCTGCCTTTTTCCTTTTTACCTCGTTTTTCCTGGCTGTTATTTCCTTACCTTGTGCATCTGTCATGCATGATCACTGAAGGGGCACGGGGATATTTGGATGCTGCCTGGTAACCGAGCGGTTTGACCTTTGCACTCCTTATCTTTGGTTGCGTGTAATGTTTGTGATCCAGGAAGTGAAGTGTATTCGACAATTGCTGTCATTACAAGCAGCTGGACGGGAATGTCACTAAATCAGAGCTTTATTTTGGTTTGACTTGCCAAACCTGACATGACCCATTTGTGTTTGGTCGCGTTTCAGAAAGGATATCTTCAGGCCTTTTCCTACTTTTTAGGTTTTAATGCATATTGGATAAACAGTGTTGATAGAAGAATTTGTTCAACTTAATTTCGGATTGAGTTTTTGAATGGATTTGGCTGATAAACCCTAATGTTTTAGCCTGATTTAGCCTTAAATTTAGATTTTCCATCCCTCCATCCATTTTATTCTAATGGGATTAAAAAATTATTGCAAAAATATTGGGTTTTATTGAAGCTCTGGTAGGTGGTGTTGGGTTCAGGTCCGGTTCAAGCAGAATTTTCTTGGGTTTTGGACCACATTTTGCTGAGGTTGGTGGACTGGGTCGGGTTTGGACTATATTGTCTCAGCCATGTTTAAAATATCAGGCCTGGTTTGAGCTCTAAACCAAATACCTATAAAAAAAATCTATAAATCTGCAGATTCACTATTCAAGATGTTTTATGTGGATTATGTGAATTAAAATGTCTCATATCCACTTTCTATGAAAACTGTCTCCATCTTCACAATCATGCGATGAATGTCTTGTGGGCCTTTTCTTAGAAACCCCAAACCCTTTGGTCTTTCTAGTGTTTGAGGGGGAATAATCAAAATTTTAATTAGTTTCAATGGCTTGATGAAGTCTTTTAATCTCCAAAGAGGTATTCATTTTTACAGGCAGGTTTTCAGGTAATGCATCGCAGCTGGACTTGACCTTAATTTGCATCCCTCAAACAAACGTCTAAATCCTTCCAATCGGGCAGATACACAGCATTTTGAACCGACACGCCGTCTGGATCGCCTCCACTAAGCAGGCTGGCATCATGTGAATCAGGGGAGCCGCTGCTATCTGCCAATCCTGCAAATTGTTATTCAAATCCATTCAAGAAATACTTTAAAAGACATCTAGCCGCAAAGATGAAGCACAGATTCAGAAAAAGGGGGGGATGTTAAGGGGGACCTTTGAAATACATTTTAGGTCTTTCCGTCTATCCTGAAAAGATATTATTGGCACTGTCTGGTACAATATCTGCGAGCTAGATGTGAAAGATCAGAGCGATATCTAGCCTTGCGGGAGTTCCCGGCCCCGTTGGGACTTCAAATCGAGGTTAACCTCTATTGCTGTCACCTTCATCTGTCCCCCCTCCGACGCTCTGAACTCTTCGCTGCCAGAGAGTTTTCTGTTCGAGGCGAGGAGTGCCACCGAAGTTGGACAAAGTGCATTCACAGTCGGATCAAAGTCGTTTATTCTTTGGCGCGCGGCGTGCGAAAGGTGATAACATTGCTTCGCGGGTCCTCCTGGCTCTTCCTCTGCGGTCTGGGCAGCGGCGTTAGCCCCGCACCAGCTTCCCCGTCCAGAGTCAGTGGGGGCATCCTAAGCCTGAGCGCAGTGTTTCTTTTTTCCAAACAGTAATTAAAAGGGAATAATTATTTCTCAGCGGTCGCAGTCCAAACAAACAGACTGACAGCTCTCTCTCTTTTTTTTTTCATTCGGCGGAGGCCCACAGTTGATATCTCCCCAGTGTCTTTTTTTTTTTTCAGTGGCTTTCTGAAGCCGCCACTTCTTGGTTTTATTATCTTTGTCTACAGCCCTGGCCCTTCGTCCCTGTGCTGGCGCTGTTGGCGCCGGCCTTGCCCCTGCCATCCCTCTGTTCGACGCTCAAACTTTTTTTCGCCACATGAAAGTGGCTGCCCGCTGAGAGACCGGCCACGTGACCTGGACCGTACCTTTCGCTCCCAAACTTTCCTGACCTAATTAGCGCAGAATTAAATCGGACAAGATGCATTCATTATTAATTTCCCGGGTTTGGAGAGGGGGGAGGAGGAGGGGGGGCTTGAAATAGGCATTGGACATAAAGAGAGAGAAGGGAGGGGTGGTGGAGCTGTGAGGCTGAATTCGACTCTCCCTCCATCTTGCGCTCTCTTCATTTGAATGCAACACAGTATTAGCAAAGCAACACATAAAGACAATACGAGTTAATCGACGCACTTTGTATGCAAGTGTGCTCTCTTTCTCCATCCCTCTCTCTCTGGAAATAACACTAAAGCTCTGGGTCTGCAAGCCTGCCAAACAGCATCTCTCTCTCTCTCTCTCTCTCTCTCTCTCTCTCTCTCTCTCACTCGCTCCGTTTCTCTCATCTCCATGTGAGACTGTGTGTTTTATTTCATGTCCGTCCATCCTCTCTTGGTCTTGTTATTCTGAAACTTTTCCCTCACGTCTCTCAACAGCGAGGCCACCTTGAACTAAAATCACATGTGACTGTAGATGAAAACAAAAAAAAAGGGACAATCAAATCAGATATTTATTCATACAGCATGTTGGGAAAACACTCGTAGGGGGAAAATGGACACATTGCATGTGTTGGTGTATGCATCAGTACTGAAATGATTAGTCGATTAAGCGATTCGTTAATTGACAGATAATTGAAAAATTTTAATTTTGATAATTGATTTTAGTCATTTATCAAGTAAAACTAAGATGCTCTGTCTTCCTTTTCTCCTTTCATATCATTATAAAATCAATACTTTGTTTTGTTTTTTTTGGCTGCTGCTCAGACTAAGGAATTTGAAGACGTCACTTTGACATCACATGAGCATTTGTCATTATTTTAGACGGTTTATAGACTAAACGATTAATCAATTAATTGAGAAAACAACTGATAGATTAATCAGCAGTGAAAATAATCATTAGTTGCAGCCATAGTATATCCAGAGACACAGTAACTGGAGCTCAAACAGAGGAGAATAATAAAGGATGATGTTTGTATTGAGATTTGATAGACAGTGGGCTTGGCTTATTAAAATATGTTGAGTTTGGAGATAAATACAAATATAGTGCTGCATATTGAGTCAGATTCAGACTCCTGAGGTGTTTAGATTGAATGCCTTTGCAGTACAAAGTAAACCCAGCAGCTTACATAATGGAAAAGACTGAATTATACTGGAGCGGTAATCTGGTGTTTTGAACAGCAAATGGACTCGATGCAGGTTGGATCACTGTGTTACATCAGTCAGCAGCAGAGAGCAGCAAAACAGACAGTTATTCATATTAAAATGTTGCGGGTTATTACTTTAACTTTGTCTCTGCGTCCTTTCGATTGTCTTAAATTGGGTTTTTATCTAATTACAAGGCATTACATCACAACTGAAAACATTAGTCATCCCTGCGTCTGTCCAGCAGCCGTCCTCCACCGACACTGCAGCAGTCGCTGCAGCCTGCTCTGACATCGAGCCAAAAGGAAATCATGAACTCCAATGTTCACAAACTGCTGCTTCAAAATCAAAAATATCAGATTTTCTAAGCTATTCCTCTCAAAATGCAGCAATAGTGCAGCAAGCTTGTAGTACAATTGCTTTTCACTCTGGCTACATCTGTAAATATTGCATTTAATTCATGAAAATATAGGGAAAAAAATGTCACCATATAGGATTTCGGATTAATTTGGTGAAACCTGCAGACATCCCGTGCAAGACGATTAGGGAATTCCTCTGTTTTATGTGTATTTGTGTCTGTGCTGAGGGTGGGAAATTAACAGCATCCATTATTGCCTAGTAATTTGTTTCATCTTCCCTTGTTTTCCCTGTGCCAGTGACCCATATTGGCCTGGAAAGGGAATACAGAGGGAGCACAAAGAGGGAAATTTGATTCATTCACATATTGTCACTGGTATGTTTAATTCTGAGACTCATATTTGAGGAATTGTATCCCAAAATAAGAGTAAACACAGATTTGTAATAAAAAATTGTAATAATAAAAAAGAGGCAACTTAAATTACTGGTTGACAATGACACTTGTGCAAACTGGATTCTCTATTTTTTTAGAGATAATGATAACTGCAGCTAAAGACCCCATAATGTAGATATTACATTTTGGAAATGAACTCCTCATTTCATCCATATTTCACCAAATCCAGGCATTTCGTGGTGGTTCTACCCGAGAAACGGCGTGTAAAAGCACCACGGCACAAAGCAGACCTGAGTGCCTCAGTATGTCGACACATCACACACATTTTCCGCGGACTCGCCGTAACTCCGGCGCCGAGTTATCTGCGAAAGTGCCGAACAGATCAAAGCAGCGGAGGTGTCACACAGGCTGAGAGGTAAAAGCTTTTCCAAATCGTCGAATCAGAGTTTGACTGGAACATGCTGCACAGTCTGAGCACAGAAAAAGAGAGAGAGAGAGAGAGAGAGAGAGAGAGAGAGGGGGAGACAGAGGGAACGATATGTAAAAGAGGAGAGATCAACCGTACAGTCATGTCATAGCCCAAGGCAAAGAGCTGCAGATGTAACAAAGACAGGGCCTGCGATTGTCAAGAGGCATGGATAATGATAGCTTTGCATGTTGGGTACAAGGCAAACATCAAGGCCGTGCGCATCGCAGTGCAGGACTTTAAAGGCGGTGGCAAGAAAGGGGGCCAAGGGAGTAAAGATGGCCCCAATTTGGCCCCTGGTGGCTCCCCCAACATCTCTGCTCTGATGGCCGGGGCAGGTAACCGGGAACAAAGCAAATTGGACGGGAACACTGTGAAGCCACTGTCAGGGCTTGTCTTTCTCTTTTTTGAGAGGTTTTGTGTTGGAAAGTTTTCTTCTTCTTCTTTTTTTTTTTGATCCACCCCATCCCCCAGCATGCATCACCCCAGCCCCTGAGTGGACAAGGCGAGAGCTGCTCTGGGTTTGATGCAAATGAGGCGATTCATTGTGTCTTTGCAGAGAATCTGTGCAACTTTAATTTTCTTTTGTGTTTAATTGAAAAGTTGCACGGTCGTTTGAGTGATTTTGATGATGTTGAAACCTGTTAAAATGTGATAAACAAGACTGCCATCGGGAAAATAAGCATTCCCATCTTCATTCCTGGAAAATATACTTTCTGTTGGTTGATTTAATTTGATATACAACACAGAATACTGTATTACATTCAGAATAAAATGGTCTTTTGCTCGCACATTCGGTCCAGAAATAGTGTTTGCTCTTGTCGCAGTTGCTGCATTGCACACTACATCATAGACTTCAGGACTGCATTAATGAAATTATGAGAGAGAGCTGGAGTTAGTTCAGGCAAGCATGCAGCATTTCCCTTCTGAGTATTTATGTCTTGATGTCGCGTTTATTTTGGTAAAGAGTGCAACTTTTCACTTGGCGGGACTTCCTCTTAATGACCGCTGGTGCCAAATGTTTCCTTAGAAGCCATAAACACTCATAAAACTCATTTTTCCACGGCCGGTCCCTTGAATATGTGCAACAAAAATAACCCTCCAAACTTTTATTCTGTGTCCAATCCAATTACGGAATCTGTGAAAAGTTCATCAGTAATTGCAAAACACTGCACACTTTAATCGGGGTTGCTCGGAGGCAGAGCAGCGGATGATTTTTGTACATTCGGGGACATTTTGAAGGCGTGGGGGTTTGGGGATAGAAGAGTACAGGATGTGCTCCCTCACACCAAACAATGCTCCAACTGCATGGAGATGTCCAGTAACTTGCAAATAAATTACAAATGAAATGAAGCAGGTAGGAATTTATAATGCACAAGAACAAATAAATTGCTGTCACTTGTGCTAAGCAATTCAATGCAAGAAATAGACTAAAACCAGCTTGGTAAAGCAGCTACTAAGGTGCAACGTGTTTCAAGCTCATAATCAGGCAGCATCTTTATCATTAGTAAGAGGAAGTGTTTTTTGATTGATTTCCCACCTGTTCTATTTCATGATGGCGGTTTCTGTAGCGGCATTCCCACGCGGCTGCACAGTCGACCTTTAGTGATGCATTTTGCGTCAAAAACACTTCACAGTTTCTCCTGGAATTTTATAATTAAAGTTACAGCTTGCCGAATTTTCTCGTCCGACAATCCCGTGATTGTCTCAGTATTTGTTTGTCCGGTTTTTCTTTGCAGCAGCATTTACTTTGCTGCCACCAGGGGGAGACAAATCACACAGAAATACAAAGTTCATTATTGCAGGTTTATTTTCATATAAAAATCGTGTCCAGCATTAATAAAGTGAATTCCTTTCATATTTCCAGTCCCGTGCTAATATGGCTGCCACCAGCTCTGTGAGGAATAGGTGGCATTAGGACGGTTTTTGTGTCGTGGTAGCAGGGGCATGAAATTTGCTTGGAGACCACAATGGCGATGACAAAGACAGGCGTCCGCCCCGTTGCCACCGCCATGCCCTGCCCCCTTCCTTCCACGCTCTTCTTCCAAGGCGGGATAAAGGCTCCAGCCAGCAGGAGGGGGTCCACCGTGGCGCCCAGTAGGGGTGCCTGTTTGCCCTCAGGCCAGCGGTTGATCTGGCTGCTGATGGTTCAAGCCCAAGTGATGGCTGGGGCCTCGTCGGCTAGATGGGACCCTGACGAGCCGTCTGGGTCGACAGCGATGGGCTTCACACGCGTCTTGTTCAAAGGTTAAGCACGCTATTAGAGGCGTTTCAATGCTGAAGTGTAGTCTGAGGCTGCGGGCTGGCCGGATGGCCTGTGGTCTTTCCTTCATGATTAGACCGGTCTGTCTGACTGGCTCGCTCATGAATCTTTGAGAACTGAATGTCAACAAGATTGTGAGGGGTTTTGTCCCCTGGCAGAGGCTGATTCTACAAACATGTTGCAGTCACTGTCAAGGTTATGTACATGAAAATTGGACAAACCCGTGGTTATCGACTGGTAACCAGTTAAGTCGAAGTTTTCCAGAATCAGTGAGACAAACCCGAAGTCGAACACAGAATTAATGGAACAAAAATACTGAAACTGGGGAAATGAATTATTTCTTAATCAGTTTACAGGACCACAAATATTGTCTGATAACCATGCATTTGGCCTGGCTTCAGAAGATGTGTGTCTCAGTAATATGATGAGAAACTTACTCACGTTGTAATGTTTGGTACGCTTGCTAAGGTCATTAAGATAAACAAAATCTTATTGGCAATTTAGGCAATGTTGCACTTTGGCGGCCTCTACTGGCAGCAAGAATTTTAGGACTTCATTACCCAGAAATCATCTGACAAGCTAAACTGTGGGCTCCTCTGACCTAAATATCTTCTCAGTAGCTGGTGCAGATGGAGATGGTAGGAGAAAAAAAAACATTTTACAGAAAGTTCAACTGCAACCTGTTTCAAAGCTCCTAATGTGAAAGATTATCAAAGATCTCAATTCAGATTTCACATGGTTTAAAATAACCAAAAAGAGATCTTAAAATAGCTCATCTAAAAAAAAAAAAAAACAGGAATTAGCCTTTATACTCTAATGTCAAAGACCTTGAGGCAAACTTAATAAAGAGCTGTATATGTTTTGTCTGTCAAAGATCTGTTTATATTTAGACTGGACCAGATTCTGCTGGACTGCTGCTGGACTACGGCCACTTAAGCACTCAAATGGTGAATTATGACTTTTTACTTGGCTTTAATTGTGATTTTAATAGTTTTATCCTCATGTTTGAAGCAGACAGAGATTTTTAATTAATACATTTAGGCGTAGTAAATAAAAACATTGGAAGGTTCTTCCTCTTCATCATCTTTACAGGGTAGAAAACGTGCTTGAGGACATTCACACGTTTACATTTTACGTGACATACTGAGCAACTTCCACTCAGGGCAGTTGAGAGGGAGGGGAGAAGACTGGCATCGTTATCAATACTGGATTTTTCCAACCGCGGTGTCAACTTAGCTCTGGGTTTGGCCTGGATGTCCAGACTGGCCTGGAAGCAGACGGCTTCAGTTGTCTCTGAGCCCTGGGCCAAATTAAAATCGAAGCACTTAATTACTCAGAGCGTTCGCTTCAGGCTGTGTGGGAACCCAAATGGTTTGCATCTTTGACACATTACAACTCAACTCAAAGCAGTCCTAATAAGTTGATTTGGAGGGTTTTCAGATTGTATTTTGACCCAGGTCTGGTACAGAACTGCTTTCCAATACGCCAGTTACAGCTGGCATTGTTTCGACCTGATTAGTCACATTGATTTTGAGCTGTAATAAACTGAAATATGATTCACATAACCCATCACTCCAACTGTAAACAAGCATTATAAAGCTTCAAAATAGGTTTTCAATACATTACTGCTATATGAAACTAATTTTTAGCTACTCAGATTGTTTTTAAATCAGGTTTTAGTTGGTCATGAAAAACCTGGAAAAGTCATGGAATTTTAAAATATCATTTCCAGGCCTGGAAAAGTCTTCCAAGGAAAATAATTGAAAGTTTTGGAAAAGTCATGGAATTTAATTTTGGCACAACATGGCACGTTGATGCGTGGCGAAGTTACGCTCCTTCAGAATTTCAGTTCTGTTCATGTACTTACAGATTGTGAATGGTCATGGAAATTTTATCAGGGATCCTTGAAAAGTCATGAAAAAGTTTGAAATTTTGCCTTTAATTTTTATTTGTTTTTATGTTTTGGTTAAATATTTGGTATTTTAAAGATAAATTCAAGGCCTCTTCAACATGTGCTTCTATATTTTTATCATTCCTAAATAAAACAATTCTATTTTTTAGCTTCTCTTCCTCGTTGCCTCTTCAGGACACACTCGCAGTGTTTTCCCGTTGTTCCTCCTAATGCAACTATTTAGCCGTCTGTCACCACTGAACACGACTATATTTGCCTAAATAAGTTGTTTGATGAAAATAATCCGTGTACAGTGGCCCCTGTGCTTCGCCCTCTTTGCGTGTAATACCCTGATTGATTTTCACCTTGCAGCGGTGGATAATCTTCTATTAGGAGAGTTAAGACTTGCCATACAATGACATAAATTAAAAATGCGTCCCAAACGCAAGAGTGGCTCCGTGCCTGAGGGGGGCTGGGAGGGACGGAGGCTGAATCTGTAATGATGCTGCTCCACCGTCAGCGGGGCAAAATGTCCAATAACCTCCGCTGGGTTCAAATCAAAGAGTGACAGACAGAAAATGATCTCAACCTGACGATGCCAAAGCATATTAAGGCAACGTTATCTGTTAGGGCGCTCATAAGGCATTAAAATGCTCTTATTACAGACTCTTATAACTGCACATATCATGCTGTCTGATGCATTATACCAACATTGATAAATCACTGCAGGTTTAATCTTTTATTATAAACCCTCCCCCATGTTAATCATTCATAAAAAGTGTGTAAGCCTTCAATAAATGCTTTATAATACACAATAACATACATATAAAGGCAACATTAATCTCTATGAATAGAGAATTCAGTTTTTTGAGAGCATTGTTTGGCCAACATTTTGAATTTAAACATGTTTAGATATGTGGATGATAATTAAAATCATTATTAAAGACTACGTTCATGTACCTTGCATCAGTTTCATGCTATTAATTATGGTACATAAGTGCAGAAAACATAAATGTCAGCTTAAGAAAGTAGGAAAACTGATTTTAGATGGGCTAACACTCCTTTTTTTTATTATCTTAGCAGGACGGGAGGTAAAAACATCATTCACAGAACCTGTTGAAGTGGTAAATTATAATTCAGAGACCAGCTGAGACCAAATTATTTCATGTTTTATTGCCTGTAAACCAGACTCAGGACCCCTCTCTTTTGTTCAGACCTGCCTATAAAACATGCACCATCGTGCACGTATTAGCTATTAGTTGCGCCTTATTTTCTGCAATTTCCAAAGAAGTGCAGATATTTGGGAATGGCCCGCCCAACGAGACCTTTTTTTAATTTGAGACAAAACACAATATGTAATAATGAGCGAGCGCGGTCCAGACGAGGAAAAGTTGCGGCGGCGGTGGCGGCGGCTGAAGCGAGCGGAGTTTGACTCATGTGGGACTTCTCCGGCGATGAAAGCGAGGCGCCCCGACACCCCTGCGTCTGTGACAGGACCCCTTGAAAGTGAGGGGGGCCTTGTTTATCAATTTGCTTTTAACATCACAAAGATGAGACGATGTGCGTTGCAGAGGAGCGGTTTGTTTTATCTCCCTTCAAAGCCCCCCACCACACCACACACACACACTTTTATTCTTTTTTTTTTTCTTTCCTCACCCCCCTCCTTCTTTTTTCTCCCCTTTTTTCATTTCAAGTGAAAAGTAAAGGTTTGCGTAAACATATGCAGAGCATCGCCGCCTTGAAGAGAGAGAACAAGTCCTCGGCTTCATGTCTGTATGTCTGATTCTTTATCCTGTCTCTCGCCTTTCTTTCCCTCTCTTTTGAAAGGGATATCCCTCAAGGCTTGTGTACACACTGAATAAGCCTGTGTTTTGACAAAGCTAGGTGGAAAGCAATGTAACAAGCTCCCTCTCCCTCTCTCTCTCTCTCTCTCTTTCTTTCTTTCTCCATCTCTTCTTCTCCTTCTGTCTCTCGGCGGCTCTGTATTTTTTTTTT
>OMLF01044913.1:11765-28105 GCA_900302615.1 Holocentrus rufus
TCTCTCTCTCTGCAGCCATAGTAGCTATGAACAGGTTGATCAGCGTGTCGGAGGTGAAGAAGACGGGGTCTAGCTATGGAGTTCAGGAGAGCAAGAAGAGCACATAGACACACACATATACTGTCAACACACACACTGTGACACACACATACAGACAATCACAGACAGACAGATACACACAAACTTTCTATGATGATACAAAGTATATACATGTATAATATGTAAAACCATGCTGTTAACTAGAAGTCCAACTCTTTTTTAAGCAATGTTTGGTCACTTTGGTGTGACATTCACAGTTTATAAAATGTAAATAAAAAAGTTTCAACACCTTTTTTTTTGGGTGGTGGTGGTGGTGGTGTGGTGGTGGGGTGGGGGTGTCTCCATATAACAGCACCACTAGAAGTTGAAACAAACTTCTGCTGATGCTGCACAACAAACAGCAGCATCCGATGTTTTTATGCAGCAATAATCCTGCAAACAAAAGATAAAAAAGAGATACTATTAATTCCTTGGTTACTTGGCTCACAGTTCATCATTATCACCTGGTGGAGGTGGTTTCCATGTAAACAAAGATTGTCTGACTGATTACTTTTCTGTGGTTTGAGTCCAAGGCACAGACAGTTTTTTATTACAACATTTATAGCAGAACATTTATTTTGATCATTTCAGAATTTCAAATATTCAAACACAGACTGGAATATTTTGGTCAATTCTATTTTCACAAAATTCAATGATAAGTAATAGTTACTGAACTCAGTCATTGAAAAAACAAAAGATTTGATTTCCTTCCACTGGCAAATTTTGCCTGTTATATTTACATAAATTATTAATTAAACCTGGTACATAAAGAACTTGTTTTTATATTTTTGTTTTGTTTAAATGTCATGTTCAAATTCAAGGAGTATCAGTAATGTTCAAAGACACATGTACAAACATTGATGATAATGAACACTGATAACGAACTGTAAAGTTAGCAGGATTAACCACGAAAGCACCGGAAAAGGAACTAGTGTTATCAAAAATCACTTCCGTAAACACTGCTTGGCTGAGGCAGGGGGAGTCAGCTGCTGGTGGCAAAGTTTTCCTTGCATATTGCTTAACATCACATTTTCACACAGCAGCCTTAGTGGCAGACAGCTACACACACTCTGCGGCTCATGCAGCGTACTGCTGAGCAGCACTTTCACACACACGGACTTACAAACACGGAGAGATGTGTGAAGAGGACCGATGGCTCGCTGCTTTGTTGACATTTTGTTTCCAGGCATCAGCTGACTACCTGCAAGTCAGCTAACTGGCCAGTCTGTTAACAGGTTAGCTCAAACAAACCTACAGTATTACGTTATTCTGCTGAGGATATCGTTCAGTTCACTTGCGCGTTTTAACAGTTTCCGTGTCCTTATAAAACAAAAAGGAAACCCGTGAGGAATATTTTGTGACAACCTGTCACTGCAGAGCTAAGCTAGCTAACGTTAGCCCTGGGCTTTTCTAACGTGACGTAAGTTGTTGCTACTTCGGTCGCCTCGCTTCGCTAGCTAGACTAGCATGTTAAGTTGAACTGAAGGTTTTGGTCCATTGAAACGAAGCTTTTGTTGCAAGTTAAGCTGCTGTGACCTGTTGGTTGCTGGTTAAGAAAATTGCTAACGTTACAGTATCAACCCACGGTGATACAAACTAGACAATTAGCCAATGTAAAGGAAGCCATGGAAGGAATCCTCTACAAGTGGACGAATTACATGACAGGTGAGTGGTTTGTCTTTCTGTCTGTTTGTCTAACAACTGCTTTCTTAGCTGTATGTCTATTTGACTGTCCACGGACGCACAGTTTATGATGGTTTGCGTTGTAGCAAGTCTTTTTGTTGAGTGACACCAGAGAGACCAATTCCAGCCTATCTCAGTCAACATAGCCCTCACCAAAATATCTAATTAACATTTTAAATGCGACATAACCGAGTGCACACAGCTGTGCACTTGCCATTTTAATGGGTAAACCAATTTCACATACAGTAACGTCACAGTCCTTAATGGCTGAGGAAACTGGACTCTCCAAATCTGCAAATTAATTTCATATAATAAAATCTATTATTCTTTCAATCATTTGATTCAATCAAATGAGGCTCATCAAAGCCATTGTGTGGATGATAATACTTATCAACCACTGTAATTTCTCTTCCAGTTCATTAAACATATATTCAACCTGCAGTTCACTTACTATTAATAATACAGATGGATTTATTTCTTCAAGGCAGTTAAATTAGTCTCTTACACCAAAGGGTAGACTTATGCACCTATACTGCACAGCCACATTATCTGCAGACAGAGACATGGCAGGAAACGTGCAGAGACTAGTTATACATTTGATGTACTGATAGCAGAATAGCAGTTCTATAAATAGCAAAAAATACACCCTTGCACTGTAATGACTCCCAAAATAGCATGTTATCTGAAGCAGAAACATTTTCTACACTCCTCTGACGAAGAGCTGTTAGTGATATGAGACTGGTGTGTCTCTTGTCTGTTATTTGCCACTGAATAAAAGGTCCAGTTTGAACCATGTGTGCCAGATTTTACTCTGAGTTACTATGTCATTTATCTATGTCTATACATCAATAACAAAGCAAAATTCCTCAATATTTATTGTACCTGACAACATGACTCTGATTGTGTTTGACTCTATTGTGTTCTGTCATAATTTTGAATGGCAGGCTGGTGTGTTGTTGCAGAATATTGAGGCTTTATTGCAAAAGGGCCTCAGTGACATTTTGTTAGTATTATGTATTATGCATAATCAATATAAAAGACTGAAGTGGAAAGCCTAGATTAAATTTGGTGTGGCCTTAAAAGCAGCAAGCGCATTCTGCAATTTTTAAGTTTGTGGCTGTAGCTTTTTAATAGAATGTCAACTCTCTGAATCTTAATCTCAGTAAAAGAGTGAGTAGTGGTTTTGAATAGCAAATATGCGGTCATTTTGGTTCAAGTTTTGTTTTTGCTTTGGAATAAAATTAGGAAAATGTAATCTCTGCCCTTTTTGCACAAAGCATTTTACTTTTATTGTTGTTTTTGTGCTGTCTAGCTCTAAGGACTAAAGCACTAATGCTGTCAGGGTGAGGGGTTGACTTCTCACTGGGACCATTCATATTGAGTATATGTGCTTTCATACTCCTGTTGGGCACTTATGATAAAAGCCTCTGCTAGGATGCACAGATTTATGTTGTCATTTACAGAGGTCTGTTTTCCGTCCTCAGGTTGGCAGCCCCGCTGGTTCGTCTTAGAGAACGGAGTCATCTCCTACTACGACAGCGAGGACGATGTTGGAAAAGGAAGCAAAGGATCCATCAAGATGTCAGTCTGTGACATCAAAGGTTAGACTGGGGTTCAAAACCTCTGTCAGATGATCCCAGGACAGCCGAGTTTCCACACTGGAGCTGTCAACGCTATTGTCAACACATTCCTCAGGCCAGACGCCGAAGACCAGCATTTCTCTAATAAATGTCAATCTATTGTTATCAATAATATTTTTTAAATTTTTTTTAACATGTTTCTGTACATCTATCAGATTGAGCTCATCTAGTGTTGATAATCTCAGTTAGGAGATTATCCAGAATGTTTAAGGGGTACATTATTTTCACCATCACATTTGCAATGCAAGTCAGTAAATTACTTTGATGTTAACACAGTTAACGAAATTGGCATGAGCTTCAGTGACACAAACAGCTGTCTCTCAGTGGTACATGCTTGTTTGTGCAAGAAACCAAGAACATCAGGAAGGGGAAGTGGATTACCAAAATATGATCTGTGTACAATTACAGCCATAAAGACTGAATATTACATGTGAAAAGCAATAACAACCCCCTGCTTATTTCCTATCTGGGACTTGTTTGATGTCAAATACAGTGTCATAAACTGAGACAAGGCATGATGTCAGGGATCCGGGTTGAGTATATTTCCATGTCACAGCTGTGACATGGAAATATACCCAAATAAAGACATTTTATGTCTTTTTATTAGTTATTATTAGTTTTTACCTCCTATTTCACTGATTTACATTTCATTCCATTAGTGATCTGACATATTTCTAAAAGCATCTGTCAAATGCCGAACACAGTATGTTATGGTAATTTTTGCTTTCATAGATTTTTACTTTATCTTTATATATCATGTTTCAGTCCATCCAACAGATGCAACACGTCTGGAGCTGATAATCCCAGGCGAGCAACATTTCTATGTCAGAGCTGTCAACGCCGCAGAGAGACAGAGGTGGCTGGTGGCTTTAGGGTCGTCTAAAGCTGGAACCCTGGACAGTCACAAAAACAGAGGTACAGTGTTTCAGTGTGAGTCTGTCTGTCCTTCTCTCAGGTCTGTTAACTCTCTCTGTCTCTCACTCTTGATGGGAGTTTTATTTTGGAACATATTGAGAAAT
This sequence comes from Holocentrus rufus, assembly GCA_900302615.1. Classification (NCBI taxonomy): domain Eukaryota; kingdom Metazoa; phylum Chordata; class Actinopteri; order Holocentriformes; family Holocentridae; genus Holocentrus; species Holocentrus rufus. Next base: position 16,186 of record OMLF01044913.1, read on the forward strand.
ACAAAAATAATTTTGTTGTGATATTATTAGGGGGCAAAAATACATTCTTTTTTTTCTTTTTTTTTTGGTCACTATGTGTCTTACTTACTTACTCCAGTGTAAATTTACTTTACTAAGTGTGTGTTGCCAGGTCCAGACTGTCTGAGGACTAAGATGTCTGAACTGCGTCTCTACTGTGACCTCCTAGTCCAGCAGGTCCAAACAATCCAATCGCAGCACACTGCTGACACACAAGCCCCGCCCACCTCAGAGGTAACCAAACCACATTCTGTTCTCTGTTTATACTAAACTGGGATTTTGTATATTGTAATATGATATGTCTTTTCCTGGTTATTAGAGTGTTGTAGCTGTTCTGCAGTTTATCTCTACCTGCTTTATCATATCAAAAAAGTCATATGTGAACATATCTTATGGAAGCACTAATAGTCATACTGTCAATACTATCACAAAGATATCAAAATATTCATTCAGAATATTGTGATATTTGTTTTTTTCCATGTCACTGCCCAGTCCTAACTTTAAAATTCCCTGGTCATGATGTGACTTTTTAAACAGCATCTAAATAAAACTACACAATCAACTTATAGTTTACTGTACACACAGTGCTGACTGTGGTGGAGCCTAAAATTTTCAACAGATAAAAACTATGCAGAGAGCACATTATTTTGGAGAGCGCAAGTGTGAGTGTGCTCAAGTTTTTCTCTTGAAGAAACAGAGGAACTTGTTGGGATCCTTGTTGCAACCAGACTCCATCTTCTCCTTTTTCTGGTTCTTGTCCTCCTCGGTTGGGCCCTGGGCACTGAAGGCTCCTCTCAGCACGTTGCGCTTCTTGAACTTTTTCTACAGGATCTCAGTCCTCTCCCTCTCTAGTTCAGAGATCTTGGATGTCATGCTGCCCTCTCTCTTCGTCTTCTCCTGTTCTTTATCTTCCAAGGGCTGCAGACTCTGTTTTTGGCTGTGAGGAGGCAGGTCTTCTCCTGCCACTGGAGAAGTTTGCCGTTGAACTGCTTTTTGGCCTCTTTGAGGGCATCCATCAACTTGCTCTCACCATCAGCGTTCTCCTGCTGAGCCTGGGCCAGCAGCTTGTCCTGTACCTCCTGGGTGTCATTTCTCTCCTTCAGGAGAGTTTCCTCCAGCTGCTTTATTTTGAGGACAGCAGTCCTCTCACTCAGGTCTTTCTCCATAAGGTCAAGCTTCAGGCCCATGATAGTTGTTGCACTTTGGCCTGCAGCCTGGGTGCTCTGAGCCCTCTGCTTGTGGAGTGTTTCAGTGAGTTCTCTAATCTCCTGCTGAAGGGCCTCCTTCTCCTTCTCAAATGCCCTAATCTTAATGGCCTGTTGCTCAACATTGTTTCTGGCCTCCTGCAGCTGGAGTTAGAGCTTCTCAGCAGTTTTTTGCAGCCTGGTTCTGCAAAGCCTCCTCCTTTAAAGCTTGGAGCTTGATGGCCTACTGCTCTGCCTCAGTTTTGGTTTTGCGCAGCACGAGTTGAAGCTCTGACACTTGTTTACAGCGGGCTGCCCTCTCCTCCTCAGATGTCTTCAGCTGCTCCTATCTTTTTTGGCTTCCTCCAACTGCAGCTGTGCCTCTTCAACTTTTTTGCTTGGATCCTCAGCAGTCCAGGTGTGCTTCAAAAAGTCCTTCTTCTGCAGGTCAAGGACGATGAGTTTTATGGCCTGATGCAGGAGCTTCATTTGAACTTTCTGCAGGTTGTCATTAGCTCCCTCAATGGACTTCTCCGTTGCCTGGTCAGTCTACTGGTTAAGGGCTTCTCCATCTCACACAGCTTGTGTTTGAGGGCCTTCTGCAGAATTTTACCCTGCTCCTCCTACAACTGGACATGGAGCTTTATTATGTTTTTCCTCAAATCCTGGGCAGCTCGTGCGGCCTGGTAAGTCTGGGCCACATGAGCCGCGTGTGCAGCCTGGTAATCCTGTAAAGCCTGGGTCCCCTGGCCATCGGGATTCTATTGGACTGTACAGGACTTGGCATTGTGCTGCTCTACATCATTCTGGACATCACTGTCTGGAGCCTGGGGCTGCAGGGGAAGGTTCCTCTGCTGTGTTGTTGGTGAAGCTTCCCATGGCTTCTTCCAGCTTGGTGTTCTGCTGGACCTCTGTCTCCTTTCTCCTCCTAACTATTGGTCTCGCTCCGTTCTGTGTCACTACCATAGTGCTGTGAATGCCTGTCAGTCGCAGGCCTCGCTGTGACTTCTGTATATCTTATGGAAGCATGAATAGTTATTTCTACAGCATTGTCACAATATTGATACTGAGGTATTCAAAAATATTGTGATATTTTTATTTATTGTGATTTTGTCTGTATCTCCCAGCCTTACTTGTGTGGTGTGAGAAAAATCAGATTGCAAGAAGCCATGTAATACTGTTTGAATTCATGACGCGAGTTCGCTGCTGCAGATAAAGTTTTTCTTACAGAATAAACATCACAAAAAGAAAATTACATTCAATTCAATATCCCACTAATCTATGAAACTGCTGCATAATGTATTCCACTACCTTAATCATTTACAGTTTGTTAATAATAACTGTCATGCACTCAGTGTGCTTAAAAATGCTGTAATGATGTGATGGCTCATAATGCCTTAGTAGCATTACCTCAAATAAGGTCCTGTCATGAATTCTGGTCTTGGTGATTGACCAACAATCACTTAACTTCCGACCGACTTATCAAAAAAACTTGGTTTGCCATCATTCTCTCTCTCTCTCTCTCTCTCTCTCTCTCTCTCTCCCTCCAGTCCTCTCTCCTCAGTGCGACCTGTGCGACCTTCATCAGGACTTTGGAAGAGTGTATGACCCTGGCCAACCAGAGCTTAACCCCTGACCTCCGACCGCCTGAACGGGTTGGTAGCCTCCATTCAGAACACAAAGGGCCTGTTAACATCCATAACAACCATATTGGAATAAGAAACACCTCATGTGCTGAGCTGAGTAACCGTGCTGGAATTTGTCTTGGTGCTGAAACAGAAGGCAGCATTGCAACTTTTTTAAGCCCATAAATCAGTCAGATGAGATTACAGAGAATAATGTACTCATCCAAAAATCATTTTGTTCTTACAAATACTCCATGTTTAGTTGAAAGTCCGCACTTGGTTGAATTGAATGCACTGAACATGAGACTCCTGCAGTAAAATTATCCAGAGAAACTTGACTGAGCATGTGTTTGTTAGTGGTGCCCTGCTTCACACTCCCACAGCCTCTGAGCAGTTCGGGGGTTAAAGAAGAATAATCTCTATTCCTGGTGCTGTCTTCGCAGTCAGCGCAGTTGGAGATTTCAGGTCTCGTTTTTCTACCTGCTGAAGGAGCTATTTGCTGACATTTCTTCTTGCACATTATGGAAAACACCCTCCGCAGACTTGAAAATTGCACAAGCTAGATAAACCATCACAGTAACCACCTCAATTTCGTTTTGTCAAAAGCTTCTGTTTTATCGTTATTTTATTGTGCTGAGTTGAGCGTTTTCATATCAGCGGGCGCATTACGTTACGCTCTGTTTCCTGTCAATCGCCTGACACCCACAGGAAGATATGCAAGTCTCTGCCAGGAAATAATCCCAGCAGACGTGTAAAAAAAAATCAGCTACATGCAGCACGCGTTGCAAAATGATTTGGGGAAATGTAAACGCCCCCTGAGGTCATTCAGAGGGCTGCTTCTCTTAACTGCAAGGCAACCTAGTTATTTTGGAGAGACGCGGGTACAGATATTTTTATTGCAGATGTGTTAAGTTTAGGAAGATCTGGACTGGATGTCTGGCACTGATCTAAAACTAGTTGCACTGACAAACAACTACTTATGTCTGTCTGTATTTCTGTCTGTGTGTCTGCATGTCTCTATCCAGATGAAGAGGTCTATCAGTCACCCTGGAACATACAGTTTTGACAGGTGAGCTTACACACACACACACACACACACACACACACACACACACACTCACAGCAGACCACCAAGCTCTATTTGCACCTGAACTGCCATTACCCTCCCAGTTGAAATAAATGGCCTCTAGGTGGCAGCATTGCCGCACCCTGAATGCCCATATCACTGTCCTTCATTCCACTGAGTGGTCTGTGAGGGCCACTCCACCTCAAATCATTATTAATACCAACACAGGGTTTTAGTATCACACGGTGCAAATGCCGTTTCAGAGAATTTCATCAGTATTGGTTTCAGCGGAGAGTTTTAGAATGATATGCGCTACATGCTGCTTTACGATAATTTAATGAGTTTGGGTTTCAAATGTAGTTTAAGTGCCACATGATCTAAAAGTCATTGCAGAGAATTTCATCAGTATGGTTCATGTCATTTGGTCTGACTGCTTTATTACAGGGCTTTCCACCCCAGTAGCAAATAGACAGTGTCTTGCAAAAAGCATTGAGACCCCCCGACTTTTTACATATTTTAGCGTCCCATTAAATTATTTCCGCCTGCATTTATTCAGTATTTTTAGTCTGAGTTCTATGCAAAGTAGCATGGTCTATCAGCCAGCAAAGAAAACTTGAGCAAAATGTGCATGAAGTGAAACTTTTTTTTATCAGTGTTCAAGCCCATTGTTTGGGATAGTTACAACACCAAGCAAATATTTGCTCAACATTTGCTGTGATGTATGTTTACCTTTCAAGCCTTTTTTTAGAAAATTGATTGTTTTGCTGACAGAGCTGAGGCCAGGTCTCTTATCTGTCTAATGGGGCTTAATGGGATTTTAGGGTGTAGGCTGGACTCTCCATCAGAATACTTAGGCACAGTGTGAGATATATAATTAATTTATGGGTGCCGTTCAGTGTCTACTGAGCTCTTGAGGTTTCAGAGACTAGATAAATCATCATCTTTGCCTCACACTTAGGGAACATACAGAGTTTCAAAAAAGCATTTTCTGTTCAACTTCTGTATTTATTTCCACAGTAAAAATGGACAGTAAAACCATATTGAAACAACATCACCTTCTGCATTTGCAGTTACAGAAACTGGAATGATTTATATTTTCTTTTAAATTAGAATTTTTTTTAGAATTTTAGAATGAGTGAATAAATAAAACGAGAACATTGTTCACCACCAGTATAAAACAATGTGAATATGACAGATGATAAAAGTGTGGAGAGATTTATTGCTTTTGTGTGAGTCACACAAAGGGAAGGAGATGAATTCTGATGAAAACATATTTCTGTCATTCAATGTTATATTTTCATCTGAATTTCTATGAATATTTACACTTGGACAGAGTACGGTACTTTGCAGAGAACTCAGACTGAAAATCCCAAACAAACCCATTTTGAAATAACCTCATAGCATAATAAAATGTGCAAAAAGTGCACTGGTTTGTAAACATTATTATGTGTAGAAAACACTTGTTGAATGTCTTCTTTTTTACAATATTTGCAGTAGACAAGCAAGTTGTAGTGACTCCCACATCCTTTTGTGTTTTCACGTCTGTGTGTTTGTGTGTGTGTGTGTGTGTCTGTGTAGAGGAGAATGTGAGTGAATTGCACTTAGGTGTGGATGATAATGTTTTCCTTGACCTTTACCAACTGAATGGCTGTTACTCTCCTGCACAAGCCTGCAGTATTCTTCTTCATCACTTGCAGACAGTGTGTCTGGATTAAATGGATAAAAATTGTTACATTATGTTTGATTCAGCAAAGGTCGATACATCCCCTCCTCCAGCACCCAAAAAGTGTTGAATATGTCCTTATTCTTGAACTCCTGAGACTATTCTGTTACATTTATATACGTCTTTAAAATTGTAAGTACAATCTGGAGTAGAGAAAGCCATGTTTTAGAGAAAAATAAATAAATATGAGACACCTCACGCTTCTATACCAGGTTCAAACTTTATCATGCATGCATGTTTAGTTTACATATTAGTAATTTATTAGTATTTATTAGTATTATTATTTAATTTATTAGTAATTTGTTTCTGTGCACCATCTTTGCATGTTTTTCCAGGTCTGGAGTTCCTAAGGAGTATGTTTGTGGAGGTCAGAGGTCGACTCAGCGCAGGAACAGGACCTGCTCTGACAGCTCGGTCTATGATACTGATCGTAAGATAAACACGATAAACACACACACACACACACACACACACAAACTTAAAAGGCTTTTTTTTTTTTTCTTTTTTTTTTTTTGAATCCACTGAATTAAGTAAATATTAAAGGATTCACCAGTGCAGCACGTCTCTCCCACATGTCCTGTCTGCATGTTACTGCAGAGTGTTGCCAGTAGTCAGCCCCTCTTTGGATCTAGACCATGTCTGTCTTTCCTCTTGCATTCATGGTCCTGTTGTTCCACGTTGCCATGCTGGTGAATTGTCTAGGTGTCAGAAGATGCCGATGCGCCGTCTCCTTACGGTTTTCCGTGTGCAGCGTCATTTTCTCTTTAGCTTGGGAAACTGAAGCGTCGTCACACCAAGACCAACTTTACACCATTCCTGGTATATGGTGTGTTTTGGAGTTTTGGATTCATTAGTCCCCTCTCCTAAACCTGCTGTCTTCCAGGTAATAGATTACACCACTCACACCACTCAGACCAGACAGGCTTAGCCATGTCTGGTCTGACATGGCTTGTACAAGCTGTCTTGGCACGTCAAGCTCAACCAGCTCCTTTTACTGTGTAATGAAAGTGGCAACCGGTACAACAGCATATCTATTGCAAGCATTTAATACCAGCAGCATGAGACAGGATCTCACCATGCAAAATGCTTAATATTCACCAAAGATTCATGTTGCTAAATGTGAAAAGCCATGCTGCATGCCTGTACTGAGCCTATAAGTCTCCTATAGTATATAAGTTTCCTATAAGTCTCCTATAGTAGAGGTGAAAGCACACAGTATCTGTTTACTGCAGCTTGGAGATATTCACGTGCTAAATTCACTGAAACACTCAAATTCAAAATCACTTTTATTTATTAATCTAAAAAGAGCAACAACTGCAAAAAATACCAAAGCAGGTAAAGCTTGTTTTTGTAGTTCGTGTTGACATAATTGATTTTCCTTGGACTGCCCGATCAGGAAATTTGATACCATGTTTGCCACCTGAGTTCACGTTCTTCCTCAACTTGTGATGCCATTTCCAACATATGCCAGCTTGGAAAGAATTCACACTTCACAGTCATTATGTGAAGGTTTTTTTTTTCTCTGTGTCTGAGTCAGACGCCTCCCTGCTGTTCAGGTATTAAATCTCATCAGAGATGTTTCCGTTTCCCTGCAGTCTGTCCCCCTCAGCCCGAACACTGTCAACAAAAACGACACCTTAAACAAGTGCTGCCACTTGGATTTGGAAAACCCGCATAATCCGACATCTGAAATTGAATGTGTATTACTCCATGCTCCATGTTTTACTTCTTTCCAGGTGTGCTGTCCGGTCTCAACGGGGATTCGTCCTCCATCCCTGAGGAGAGAGGGGGCAGCGTGAGCCCAAAGACCCCGCCCACTGACACAGACACCGACCTGTCAATCTAAAGGCCCGGCCACGTCAAGCCCCGTCCAGCCAAACCCGCTAAATCAGCTGAAGCAGCTGAACTTCGGAAAAGGTCACACAAACGGCAACAACGCAGAAGTTTCCGCTGAGATGTCGGCATCATCTACGCTTGGTTGTACCTAAGACCAGCTGATCTACAGTAATCCTTCTCCAGGAATCTCCTCCACTTGTGCTTTTACTCTACAAATCAGCTGATTGCTAAACTCATGCACTTTGGAATCATAGTTCTTTTTTTCCGGAAGACTTTTTTTTTTGACATGTTTCTGTTTTAATGGGTAGCCTCCACACTGGAGAGAGACTGAAAAGACTGGGAAAAGAGAGAGAAATGAAGTGAAATCCAGCAGATGTCCTAAGCTGGGTTTGACCTCCTTGACTTTGTACGTATGCTTTAAAAAAACTCACACAGTGGACACCTAGAAGTTGTTGACGTGCTCTTGACCAAAACACCGAATCCCCTGTTGATCCAATAGAGTTTCTCCATCTGTGGTTGAAGTGGGCGGGTCCTCGCTGTGGTTCAGCTGTGTGAGTTTGTTTGTAGGAGCTACCGGGGGGGCTGGTATCCACTGTATTCAACTGACCTGAGAATGTATAGCAACAGCTTTGGAGGTTTATATAGTTTTTTTTTTGTTTGCATGGTACATAACCATTTCAGACCAAATCCGATCACACAGGTAAGAGTTTTGTTCGACTGAGGCGCTTTTCCTCTGCATCTTTCCTCCAGGACTTTTTGGTTCCTCTTGCTTTGCTGAACGCAGCATCTTTCATTTCTCCTCTCTCTTTGCACTACTGCGACTTTATACATAAAATGTGCCATCATTCCTTTGACACCTTTTCCACAGTTCAACTGGATCCGTCCATACTGCGTCGCTTTGTTCATGTTTGTTTCCTCTGGGTGCTCGGGCTTTCTCCCACAGTCCAAAGACAGTCAAGTCAGGTGAACTGAGACTTTAAATTGCCCTTAGGTACAAATGTGAGTGTAAGTTTTTTTTTTTTTTTTTATCTGTGTTAGCCTTGTGATGGACTGCTATCCTGTCCAGGGTCTTTTCTTGCCTTCCGTCCTGTGTATGTTGAGCAGGCTTCAGCCCTTCACCCTCCATGACCCTGGAAAGGAATAAACGTGTAAAGAACATGAATAAATGAACTGAGGCGAGGAGTGAAGTTTAAATAAACAGGAGCCTGCGCTGGCTTCACAAAGTGGGTCATTCCACACCGAGCAGTGGGTTTTCACAGAGGAGGGAATAAGACACAGACTGAATTGTCTGTGAAATTGGCGGCACTAGACCAGTATGCTCTCCATTCTTTTTTTTGGGAGAGAAAAGTAGTTCAAGCGGTGTGTTGGGTGACCGACCACCATCAGATTTTGAATGAGGTGCAGCGGGGCAAAGCCAGGCTGTGAAGATGACGATTAATCCCTCCTGATTCATGGCAACCTTTAGGGGGGCAGCTCTGTGATCTGACAAATGTTAGCTGCAAGTTTTGGCATTTAAGACATTCAGAGTCAATGCTACAACTGTGATATTCACCTTTTAAGAGACATTAACAGTAGATCCTGTGGAGTGGAAGTGGCTGTACTGGGCTGTAGATCTCATGCCCATCCATGCTGTATCCCAAACCCTCTTTGTAAAACCCAGCAGCTCCTTATTTGGCACAGCTATGCCAATCAGGTATGTACACCTCATATTGAAACAAAAAAAACAAACAAAACTGACCACTTGTTGCACCAATTACAGTATATCCCCCTTAGGAACATACAGTAGGACTGATTGTTTTGCACTTTAAAAACAAAAAAAAACAAAAACAAAAAGTTTTTGAATGTCCGTGCTCTGAAAATAGGTTTATGCTGACGTAGGTACTGTGGATGATGATTGTGAAAATGACGATGGTATCGATGTGTTTTTAAAAGAAAATGAAGTATTTTGTTTTTATTCTGTGTCTTTGTTTGGAGCTGCAGCAGCCTTATGTGTTACCTTTCACCTTAATGGAAGTCAAGATCTGTGAACTTTCACTGACATGATTATTATTATTATAATTATTATTATTTCCCTCCAACAGTGTTGTTTGTGACAAGAGACACATTTTGTGTCACTCCCACCGCAACATGTGTTCAGTATGTGCTACTGAAAGTGAGACGAGCCGTCTTAAACTTAACCGAGTGAGCGTTGGTAAACATGACAAGATGTAACCGTGTTGTAACAATGGAGGTCGTGACCCGTGACTTTTATTTTTTTTCCTGTGCCAAGAACTGACGTAGGATTACAGCAAGTCTCCTTGTTTGCTTTTCTTACTTCCTCCTGTCCTCCTATCTTTCCTTATCTGTCTCCTCCTGTTCTCTAAATACTGTGAAGAGAGAGAGAGTTCTCCTGAGGCCTCACATTGTTTTCTGTAAGACAACAATTGGAAAAGTGTGGAGTCAGAGCCACAGGCTGACAGTGCAGTTTTCACTTTGCACCTATGGAAGCTCCATATATTTTGCTGCTGTTATTACATAACTGTGGTACAGCAGCTTTTAAATGTTGGACTCCACCATAGAGAAGCTGCAGAAGGCATGGGTACATTATTAATATTAATAATCGTAACCCCCTTCAGTGCAGTGTTGACAGCAGCTTTATGGCTCCCATAGTAAAAGTGAACAAGCTGTATATCTCTATGGCAACATGATGAAGTGGCAACATGACGCCTGGACAAATGTCTCTAAATATTGTTCAAATGAGGAGGAGGAGAGGACAAGAAAAAGATTGGAGAAAGAAGAGCTGTGAATTGAACTGCTGCCTTGTAACTGAAGCTTATTATGGATTCGTTATCAGTAGCTGGGCCGGGCGCGTGTGTGTGTATGTGTGTGCGTGCGCGTGTGTCAGCCTGTTAGCCTGTACAGGAAGAAGAGATTTTTCATGCCTTAACTGTCCCTGCACGAGGTAACGTGTGTGGTTGTGGTTATCAGACTTTTCCATGGTCTAAATAAAAATGATCTCCTCTGAACAGCAAGTCAAGTTCTCTTGTGTGTGTGTGTAATCAATGTGTGCGTTCTTTTGTTAACTTGTGTGCGAGGGCGTGTTTGTGTTGACGTCACCGCAGTAAATCAGAACTCACGTAGCACTGCCTTTGCAATTAGCCTCGCAGACAAAACGTGCAAGAGACAGCGCAATGCAAACAAATAGTGAGTCAGTTGGTATTTGTTCATAGGAGGCCATAAACAGGCCTGGCAGACTCTCCTGCTGGTGTGTGTTTACAGAGGGTGTGTGTGCATGCATGCGTGTGTTTGTGTGTCAGTGCCTGTGGGTCTAGTTATGTGTTGATTTTCGTAAGCAAGGAGACACCCTCGCTCACTTGGGCGTGAACACATTTACACGCACAAGTTCACACACCTGTTCACTACCTGATGGCCGGGCTGTGACGTGGATCTCCGCTGACGAGGGGAAGCTGCCAATCTGTGTAAGTGCGCTCGTCAGATAAATCATTAGAATTATGGTATTTCTCGTTTAATAGATGTGGAGTAGTGACGCAATCTGCTCCAAATTACTATCTGCTGGTTGTTTTAGATATCAGACACAGTGGAGGGTGAGGCGAGATTGGAAAGGCGATGACTTAAAGTGACAGTTGTGACTCTTGGGGGCTGTTCATACAACGTAGGTAAAAAAAGGTAGTGCTAACAGCAGACAAGTTTTATTTCTGTTATGGTGATTTAATATTATTCTGAGAGAATAGAGAAAGTCTGGTTTATAATAATAAACCAGACCAACCAAATCTGTGACATTTTCCTATGAATGAATGTCCTTTTTGCACTTCTTTATCACCAGTTGATATAAAACAACTAGCGCTGAAGTCTGTAGTTCTGACAGTTGCTTTTTTAAATGCCTGGTGTCCCGTCTGTACAAATATGTTTATGTGTATAAACATAAAAATTGGGTAGATAGCATGACCGGTTTCATTTACTTTTTATGTGCATTTATAGACCTCTAGATTAGCTGTACAGTGACAGTGGCAGCTGTTTCATCTTTAATATCTGTCCTTGAGCAAAATATTGAAAGACTATCTGCTACAGGGGCCTCTGAAATAGACTAAATTTCTTCTATGACCCCTGAAATGTGTGTGTGTGTGTGTGTGTGTGTGTGTGTGCGTGTGTGTGTGAAGAAGCAGTGAACAGTGAGCAGTAACCCGGATTTTGAAGACCAGCTTGTACTGCAATTACTGCAATTTAGTGACTGAACAGGGAAATGAAACAGGTATCTATCAGTATCTATATGTTTTTCTCCACCTCCCTGTTTCCCTGGCTTATCTTTTTCTATCTTTTTATCTTGTAAAAGCTGTTTTGTACAACTTGAAACTTTGACCACAGTCTCTCTCTCTCTCTCTCTCTCTCTCTCTCTCTCTCTCTCTCTCTCTCTCACACACAGACACACACACACACACACACATAACTGCAGAGTGTTTGAGCAGGGAGG
>OMLF01044920.1:0-10158 GCA_900302615.1 Holocentrus rufus
CTGGGGGGGGAGTGGGGGGGGGGGGTGGGGGGGTGGGGGGGGGGGAGAGTGGGGGGGGGGGGGGGGGGGCACAGAGAGAGCAGGGTTTAGGTGGGGGGTGCATTATGGTTATAAACAGCATACTTCCAGGAAAGGGAAAGAGAAAAACAGAGAAAAGGATTTATGTGTGCGAGAGCCACAGGGAGATCAAGATGGATGCTCCGCTAGTAGTACTCAGTAATAGTACTATTAGTCATCTGCAGGAGTTGGGAGAGAGAGGGAGAGATGGGAAAGCAAACGGGGGGGGAGGAGGGGGGAACAGAGGATAAGATCAAGCAAACAAAAAGCAGGGAAAAGGTGAAATCTGCCGTGAGAAATATGCTCAAAAGGAAAGCAGAGAGGGAGGCACGGGAGAGGAAGCTCTGGTGGGATTCAGTCCTATCTGTAGCTATCTGTGGGCATGTTTTAGTGGTTATTGATTCTGCATTGATCAACGCTGTGCAGCCGGTGGAAGACAGAGGGAATCAGAGGCCACCTCCTACCTGGCCATGGGATCCTCTGCAGCCTCCACTGCCTCCTCTGCTGCTCGGCCGGCCGGCGTGGGGAGCAGGGGCCGGCGCGGCTTGGCTCTCTGGTACATGAACGGCTTCATCACCGGGTCCGGCAGCAGAGGCGCCGACCTCCTGAGGGGACTCCGGTCTCGCTCGCCTGACTTTGCCACGGCCGCCGCTGCTGCTGCAGCGGCTACCGTCTGCTGCTCGGCCAGAACCTGCTGACCCTGGGCAAAGTAATGCGCCTGCCGGGCTGCCTCGAAGATGGCTGTTGTAGGGTCTGCTGCTCCCATCGCTGCTGCTGCTCCCATGGCGCTTATGTGGGCGTACGCCGGCGTGGCGGCACCGTATAACGCCGGCGCTACGGTGTAGGCTGGGTTGACTGCTGCCGCTGCTGTTGGCATTTCTATTCCAGGAGCAGCGGCCAAGTAGACAGGGTGATTGGCCATGGTCGGGGTGTAAACCGGAGTGGTGTAGGCAGCGGCCGCAGCAGCAGCGGCAGCCGCAGCAGGGGAGGCGGCAACCTGGCCGTAGATGTTGGGGGTCACTGAGCTGTACACCTGCGTGGCACCTGATGTCAGAGCCGCCTGATTGGCCACTGTTCCATAGAGCTGATTGGCGACGTTGGCACCGTACACCTGGCTGGCGAGGGCACCATAAACAGCGGGGTTCACTGGGTTGCCGTCAGTGCGTGTGCCAGTGGTGAGCCCGGTGAGAGCCGCGTAGGTGGGATCAAACGTGGAGGTGTTGTAGACTGAATTGTGCACGCTCTGCTGGACCTGCAGCGGCAGGCCGGCGGCTGCAGCGGCGGCGGCAGCCAGAACAGCCGCCTGACTCTGGTACTGCTCCAGAGAGGGCTTCCCCACCGGGCACTCCCCGGCATAATGACCCTGCTTCCCACAACTCACGCAGGGAATTTTCCCCGTGGGCGTCTGCTTGCTGGGCTGGACCTTGGACAGCTCCACAGACAGGGGGCGGCCCTTGAAGGAGGTGCCGTGCAGGGCCTCGATGGCCTGGAGGGCGTCCTCCTTGTTTTCCATGTGGACGAAGGCGTAGCCTGCAGAAGAGGAATGCCTGGCTGTCATTGAGCGCAGGGACAACAGTTAGGATCACAGTGGCATGCCACAGGCACACACTCATACTCCTTATTACTCTATATTAAAGTATGAATGCAGCCGTAACAGAACCTTGTCCAATTGTGGCAGAGACAGGAGTAGGTGGGATATTGTCATCAAATATCACTAGATTAAAGTGTGAGTTGATGAATCATAATTTTGTTTTGTTTGCTCTGTAAGATTTGTCTTTACAGTACGAGAGGGGATCGTATCTTCTTTTGAGCACTGAGAACTCGCATGGCAACGCTACGAAACTTAAGTAGAATATTTACAGGCACCCGTAGGCCCTCAAAATCTACAAACTCTTGGATCCATGCAATCTTTTGTTCTTTACATCCCTCAAAAACTCTACTTTATTTAGTGAGTTCAAGGAGAACTTGGGAGTGATCGAAGCATTTTAAAACAATTCAAAAGCAGCCAAAAAAAAATCAGTTCCGTCTCACCTTTCACCTTGTCGCACTCCAAAACTTTCCCAAAGGTCTGGAACAGCTCCTGGAGGTCCTCGGTGGTGCACATCCCGCTCAGATTACCCACAAACACCTTGGTGGAGTGCAGCGGCCTGCCCCGCGACTCCTCCACCACCAGATTCCGTCCGCGAAACTCGCGTCCATTGAGCTCCCGGATGGCGCGCTCGGCGGCCCCCTCGCCCTGCAGGTGGACAAAGGCGAACTGCCGCAGGACGCTGCAGCTCACCACCTGGCCGTAAGACTCGAAGATGGCCGACAGCTCCTCCTGGGTGGTGTCCAACGCCAAGTTCCCCACAAAGAGCTTCACTGTGTGGCTCTTGTCCATGGCGCTGGGGAGACACAGAGGAGTGAGGAAGGGATGAGCTTGGATGCAGTGAGAGATGTAACTATCTGCTATCACAGTTTTAACAATCAAACACAAACAAAGCCACACCTCGGGCTCTGTGTTTGTGGGAACAGAGAGGAGAGAAAAGCTGCATGATACAGAAATATTGCGATATCTTTGCTGCATGCCGGGGTGGAACTGCAACACATTTGAACATAGCTGACCCAGCTTTTTCTATATGGTTTCAAGCTTCTGGTGTAAAAAAAACATCTCTGTGGGGGAGGAGTGTTCCTGACACTAAGGATTGGCTGAGTTTCAGTAAAATGAGAGCCATTTTCTCCAACATGCAACAGAGATTCAGCAGAACACAATATCTTGTTTAGTAAATATCCAGCATTTACTCAAAGGTGGAGAAAAAAAAAAGCAGCCACTTAAGATTTGGAAGTTGCAATAGCAAACATGACACTCTTGATAAGGAATCTGAGCGCATGAATGACCAGACAGATTGAGGCTCAAATTTCACACATTAAATACCACACAAACCACATCTTTTCCTGTGAGCTGGCTACAGATTAAATCAGATTAGGCTAAACAGAGGCTGGTTTCCCACGAGAATCTTAGGGATAAGATCACCAGTGAATAACATGTGAAACACATTTTTAGCCTCAATTATGGAGAGAACAGACTTTAAACGGGGGGGTTTATTGTTCTCTGGAACAGGCTGTGGCTCTGCACACAGCTGAGCAAGTCCAATGAGTCACAGTCATGCCAGGAAAGGTCTACTTCATAAGTTTGGAAATTTTGTGTGTGTGTATGTGTGTCTAAGTGCATCCCCCTTGATCACAGTTATTTATATAATTTTCTGATACAGCCTTGTATATCAATTCCCATTAAAATAGTAGTGATGGTAATGTCAAGCATGCCATGACACAGACGGCCCCTTTTCACTGCAGAGTTGCCCTCAATCTCAAACAAGTATTTCCCTGTACAGCCTCTAATCTGCAGGTCAAACTGCACAGGGATCCTACAGGTTGGTCGGCACCTTTTTTCTCTTCCTGAATGACCCAAATGGCTGGCTGTAAATCAAAGGGCAAAGTGGAACACGACACCAAAGAATGACATTTCTATTTTCTGGGTAGGCTTTAGCCAACGGCCACCGCCGACACGACGAGCCCAGGATCCTGCGGTCGATATTCGTAGAAAATGAGTTGAAAGAGTAGCTAGTTGTCTGCTTGAGTGTTGCCCCCCATTGCATATGGCTGCTGCATAGAAACTGGGTTCATGTGAGGCATCACCAGGGGGAAAGCTGGTTTCTGATGACGCAGCACGAGGCTGGGTAAACACATTTCTGCTCGAGCCGTTTCCAAGCCAAAAAAAAAAAAAAAAAAAACAGCGAGAAAATTACAAGTTATGCTCGCTAAACCACTCAACGCATTGTCCACGTTTCCTGTGAATGTGAATGGCGAGAGGGGATGCTTGGTTTCGCTTGTGTGCCTTTTAACAAAAAACGTGTCACACGGCGAAATGTTGATTGACTATAACCACACATAAACACATCGCACGATCTTAAATACCCGAAGAGGAAATCTCGGTGCTCGCGCCATCAACAAAGCCCTGTTAACAAAAAGACACGGGATCGATACAATGTAACAACGGACAATCACATTTTTTTCCGCACAGGAATGAATACAGTGCAACACCGAGTGATTCCAGCGCAACGACACAGTCCATCGGTCTTTCTCCCACAAACATACACACCGAAAACACCTGAGCATTCGTACAAATCTTAACATACGGTACATACCCAGCGGTTTAAATGAGAGGAATACATAAGAAAAGGCTGAAAATAAAGGAACTACCATCTTACCTAAGCGGTGCTGTATTTCAAAATGGTAGCGCCTGCTTCCGTTTGTTAGAATGTCGGGCATTCTGCTGGAGAGGCTGCAGAGGGGAGGGGGGCGGGGGGCTGCTGCACCCAGAGGATGCTGAACCCCTGAAAAATGACAAATTAAATAACTCGAATAAATGCAGCACTTCCACACCCGTGAACATAAGCCTGTTTAATGGGCTAGAGATAGTGGGGAAACATATAGGCTATCGCAAAGCCACAGGGTTCAAAGGGTAACTGCACTGAATGGGGAAGCAACAAGTGAGTAAATGTATTTGTGAGGTTGATTATATGCTATGACACAATGAATCATCTGCAGAGGTCGGAGCAATTGCAAAATCACCGTCTTTCGGCTTTGCAAGGGAAATATAGTTGCATTCAAGTTGTATTAAATGGAAAAGGACACGGACATTTGGAAGAAAATTCAATAAGTTTATTCAGGCGTCACCAGACAAGACAGATGCTCATTTCGCAAATCAATGCAAAACTAGATGAGTGCTACACTACTGTATAACAATATATTGATCTCTTCAACAAGAAGAAAAATACCCTCCAACAAAGCAGGTAGAAGTTTCACATGTAATACTTTCCAATTATACTATGATCAACATAAATAAATCTCATAATTCTGACAATTTAAGTAAACAAAGGATCCATAGCATAAACTGAAGGTTTGTTTTCTGTATTGTGTGTTGTAGGTTGGCTCTGAAGGTGGCTGTGGCAACGATGAAGGAATTCAACCCTGAAACTCCATGTTGAAAAGACAGCTGACCATGCAATCCTTTGAGGCTCGCCCCTCTCTCACTTTTACCCCTCCTGCCCTTTATCTTTAGGCTGGAATTTGACTCTCTCTCCCTCCTTCTCTCTCTTCTTGTTGACCTCTCTTACCCAAGTCGCTCACACCACCTTATGGATCTGAAATGAACAGGAATGAGTGCAGTTCGAACGGAAAATGCGATGCTCCAAATGATCAGATGAGAATGGGAGGACGGTTTTGGTTGCTAACGTCATTTTTTTTTTTACCACTGCTGTTTTCAAGAGCCTGGATGATTATCTTGGACATTTTAATGGCAACCTGAAGCCCATTGACTCAAACCACTGATTATATGCTATTGTACTTGCTAGTGGATCAGTATAAACGGTGATGAAACACTTATGTCAGATGTCTGGTTATATTATACGCTTAACAATAATAACAGAAATCATCCGGCTAATCAGAAAAGCTTACGCTGCGTTATAATCTGCTTTAGTGCTTTTAAAATCCACCAAAGTAAGAGAGCAAATTCGTTCTATCACCAGACAAAAATTCAAGTAAATAAGGCCACTTTCCTTTGGTCGTTCAACCAGCTGTCTGGATCTATCTTCCTCAGTGCTTTGTCTCCCTCTCTCGCTTCCTGACCCTCTATCAGCTGTCAACAAACATCCTCTGACTTTCACTTCCTCTTCGTTTCAACTGCTTAGTGCAAATCATCGACGTGACGTTTACAGTCACGGGTGTGACGGGCGTCTGCGTGCGAAGGCTCAGAGGTGTGCTGCGGGCATCTCCGTGCTGGCTTTGCTTCGACCCGTCCCTGCTATCGGCCGGTCCCTCTCCTCCCACTGCGTGACCCCGTCACAGGCACAGATCTGCTTGGGATTTTGGAAAAGACCCGCCGACCGAGCGATGATCCCACAGGCCAGACTAGAGAGAAAGAGAGAAAACTGGATGAATGAGGAATAACAGCTTGAAAAGATCAGACTACTGCATTTTGACTATTCATGTTCTGAGTTTTTACTTTACACTTGTTTTTGAAATTAATGTTCACCTCTTAACCTCTGATTTTCCCTTAAATTTCCCCCTTAATAGCTTCGACGTTAGAAAAAACATTTTTCCACCTTGTACGCCAGTGTAAATTCTGTAGCCTATCTGCTGGTTGCAGTTTCAGTGAAGCTACATCACACTTACATTGAGTGAAACATTCAAACCCAAGATGCCATTGTTTTATGGCTGCAGCATTACATCAAATAGAAAAAACCTAGATGTCTTGTGCATCATTTTATACACATTTCCCTGTAATTTAGCAGGACATATTTGGTATCTTTGGAAACCTTTAGATCTCCACTCAAATTTAAAATAAATTGCTGTGGATTTGAGCAAAATAGCATACATGTGTAAAAATGAATCCACCAATGGGATCAGTAGTGTTGAACAGCATTTTCAGCTCATGCAGACTTTTATCTGCAGCTTTTATGTTTGATCTCATGTTTCTTGTCTTGCTATCACTTTAACAAGATCTCAAAAGAAACAAGATCTCCTTGGTTAAATAAAACAAATCAAATGCATTTTTGGCATAAACTACATCTCCCACCCATCCTTCACCATGCTGTACCCCTCATCCAAACCTCTATTTTCTCACTGCCACTATCCCACCTTTCCCCAGAGTTTCCAGTCAGTGTGGACAGAGGGTGTCCGCCGCGGCCCAGGTCGTCCTCCCCTGCGTCCACCACCAGCGATCGGCCAATCACGTCCCACACCTGCAGCACGAGGGCCAAAGGATTGATTAAGAGCATACTGAACCCTGCACTCTCAACGTGTTTTAGAAATTAGGTGCAAATTTATGAGCTTTGTGCTTCCTAGAGGTCATCCAGCTAAGCCAGACCTGGGTCAAATGCTGATTGCTAATAAGTTTTCATCCTGCTTGGGGCAGCAAAGAGTGAGCCTGACTGAATCGGGACAATTCAGATAATATATAATGTAACAGGGGCCAAATGCTGACACACGCTCTTTGATGCAGTTTGAAAGAGTTTCCTGCTGAAAGGAAAGTGATGTGAAATCATACATATTTGAGAGGGTGAATAGGAAATGTCTGGATTTAACCAAGGGTGTCCACATTTGTAATGTTAGCTGTCAATCACAGAAAAGTATGCTGAACTTTTAAATACTGTCCTATGTCGCAAGTCCCACCCATCTGGTACTGAAAGCAACTTAAAACTAACGCTACAGAAAAAGATAGTTGAAAATATAATTTAAGCCAAGTCTGAAAGTGATCCTTCATCTGAGATTTGTGCTCTCGGAGTCGCAAGCTTTATCGGGACTATTGATCCATTTTCTACCAGTAGTGTTAAATATGACTGTGTATATGTGTTACCTTTATCTGAGAGTCTTCTAGTCTAAATGAGGCTCTGCCATCTGGTCCAGCAATGATATTCCCCAGATCACCGACATGCTGCGAAAAAAATGTGTGAGAATTAAATTTAATGACATCACACAAGCCATATAGATAACACTGATCCATATCAATAAGTGCATTAACATTATATTATATATGTCACTCGCAAATTTATTTTTGCCCCCAGAATTGTCCAAATTATTCATTGTTTTAATCATGCAAGATATAAAAGGTTATCGTTTATTCGTCACATTTCCAAATAATCAGTGTTTAAGTTTGTTCATCTGACAGTCAGAGTCCATCATTCGTCTTTCTCCTTGGTTGTTTCAGAATGTTTGGTCACCCTGATCTGGAGTTTACCGCAAGCACCACAAACGTAGAAAGAAAAGAAACAGAGAAGAACTATATGATGTTGTTTTTATGGTGCTTTAATAAGTAGATTTGGCTGTACCCTCTCAGAGTCCTCTGGTCCACCATGTCGTCTTCCAGAGGGATTATAGTGCTCTCCACAGCTGTATAAAGAAATGAATAGAAATAAGACAGATTACCAAGTCTCCTCTATTAAAAGAGTCAACAGTCTAATTTTAACTGTGTGAATGTGTTGTTTATTTTCTGCCCATCTCGCATCTTGGATCTATACCCAGTCATTTTAGACTTCAACTTTATCAGCCTGCGGCGTGGGCTCCAGTACTATGGAGTAAACCATTCCAACAGCCTGAGGGACAAGATTTACAAAAACAAATTACAGTCCTGTCATATAGGGACCAACCACAGAGCAGAGTGCCAAGAAACAAAGAGGGTTCTCACAGTTAAAGCATGCTCTCTCAGTTAGTGGGAACGGGTGTATTTTACGGTAAAATCTCGCCAAGAGCCGCTTTAAAGAAACAATCCTGTATGTCCCACCTGAGGCAGTCCTGTGTGAGGTCTCCCAGCGTGTGGACGTGGAGGCCGTGGGCTCCAGGCTCCAGGCCGTCGATGGTCCCATCAATCAGGCAGCTATCCTCAGACAGCTGGAGGAAGCGCACCACCCCCTGGACTGGACCCGCTCCGTCCAGCATGGCCACCGCCGCACCCAGATCTGTCGTGGATGGATTTACAGTTTTTACACTTAATTATCTATCAACAAAACGACCTGCAAGCATCTATCCTGCTGTAGTGTCCTTGAGCAAGACACACTTCCTCACCTTGCTCTGATCCTCCGATGCCCTTCAGCACGGCCCTGCGCCCCGTGCTCTCGATCAGGGCCTGCACCTCCGCAGTGGTCAGAGCCGACTCCACCAACACCTCCTCCCGCCCAACATCGATACTGACCGACTTCACTCCTGTACGCAGGCGACAAGACATGCAGAGGACAGAGACACAAGAACACAGAAACATGCAGAATTAAAAAGGCAGACGACTCCAGGTTTCAAAAAGCAAATACTTTTTACTGCCTTTTTAATGTTAATCTTTATGGAATATTTGGCCTCAGGGTATTCTTCGCCAACAGGCCTCCTGTTTACAGTCTAAGAATTAATCACAAGCCAAAATAAAGACATTACACTGGCAAAACCAGCTTGTTCCTGTTTTAATAATACTAATGAAATCTCTGAAACTATACATGGGCAGTGTAAAAAAAATGACAGCAAGATATTAACTGTTATGAGACATGAAGTTTAATAAAGTAGATATGAAACTGCAACTAATCCTGCTCTGTAATGGTAATACTCAACACAAAGAAACCTGTTACTGCATGGTGAAAAGTAATGAGACCTCAAATGGCCTGATAAATATGTTCAAACACACTTGTGACGATGCATTTATCTCCTCTGAACCACCTTACATGACATGCAGAAGCGTTGTTTAGGGAAGTGTCAAGTGAGCTGGACTGAAGAAAGGCCCTAATAAGAGCTGACTGCTGCATGCCTCCTGCTACCAAGTACCGAGAACTAATTAGTCACTAATAAAACGTCACTCACAAATTCCAAGTCCAGCAGTTACACTTTAAGTCAACAAACTGACGTCCGGGAAATGATCTTGTGATTTTAATGAAGGGGTTTTATAAAATTCAAAGTATTTTCAGCAGGCATTCAGCAGATAAACAAGCGTTTCAGACTGTAATAACAAGTCTTATAAATGCTTCCTTACCTGGTTTACCTTCCAGTGCCGCTCTAACTTTATTAGCACAGCTCTCACATGTCATCTGCACTGCAAACTCCAGCTAAGAAACAAAAAGTAACAGCAGTTGCTTAAATTATTCAACAAAAACACACGCAACTGGCAACATAAACTGAATGGCAACATATCAGCGCGTGAAAGTGCGTAAGCCGGGATGTTACGTAATGTACAGGTCAACAACGGGGTAAACTGTCATTTTAAGCAGAAGTGTAACAATAAATGTGTTAGCCATGAGTACTTGGCTGCAGTAGCACCACAATAACACAGACACAAGGCATGGTATTGTTTTGACAGGCGTTTATAAGACGGAGAAAGCGGTGACACAGCATGACGTAAACCACAAACATGAATTTATATTGAGGCAAACCTTGGCTGCTCTGCCCGCGTCCATTTTGGTGCCGTACATAGACGCCTGGGTGACGAAAACAGAACTTATTAGATAACTTCCCAGTTTTCTGGAGACGGAAACGAACCGCGCGATGGGCGACGCCATGTTTGTGAGGTCCGTAAGCGGAGGTTTGAACGTT
>OMLF01044923.1:0-11598 GCA_900302615.1 Holocentrus rufus
ATCTACTCCGCCCCTCTTGCCACGGGCCAAAGAGCCCTCTCTCTAGTCAATGCTATCTTTCTATTAATCACAGTCATCAGGCCAGACAGCAGTTTCCTTCTGAGCTAATGTGCACGGGTAAGTGGAGTGATGCATTTCATTAAGAGGAAGTCTGGACTAATCCTCACACACACACTTAAACTCACGGACACACACACACATGCCCATACAAACAGACATTGTTCCCCTCAACAGGGACTGTGATTGCTGTGTGGAATCAAATCAATGCAGATCAAAAGCTGTTCGTTGTAACTGCTGTTTTCCGCACTTTTCATTTATGTATCTTTGGCCACCATCGTATCAGACAGGCCCACAACAAACAGATTACCCAGAGTGATTTAATACCATGAAATGAGCTCATTTTGTTTATCAGTCCTCCCTTTCTTCTGCTATTTGTATTACCACTGCAAATAAAAACTTTTGGGCCTGTTCAGACTTTAACATCAGACTGCTTTGGAATTTACTCCAACTCCCTCTTGTCTCTTCTTCCTCCTCACTTCTATACACCAAGTTTTCATGAAACCTTCACAAAACCCCTCAAATTTCAATTTCACGCCAACAGTCTGCTTCATCAAACACTCCCTCCTTCCACAAAGTGACGAGGTGGTCTTCCAATGGTGTCAAGGACGCATCGGGACACATTAGCGTTCGCACCATCAATGCGACGTGGATTGCAACGTGTCTCCAAGACGCGCTGAACCCCGTTCACACCTGCACGTCTTGCTGTCCACTTACATTTTAAAACTTTCAAACGGACTTATCAGTGATATTGTCCATCCCCGCTGACAAAAACAAATTGAAAGTTGTGTGGATTTCAATAAACAGCATCAGTGACATCAGACATTAAGTTGTGAAATGATGTGCCGAACGATGCATCGCACAATTCAGCAGATTATAAAATCACACCAGTCTATCAGTCTCTCCATCCATCCATCACTTTCCATCCACCCACTGTTTCGCTGCCATCTATTTTTCTTGCCCTGCTTGGTGGGGAGAACAATAGATCTGCCTAAACACCCCATAATAGAGATGAAAAGAGTGTGTTTCATTCATTTTTAATGCAATAAAGACATAATAACCCGAGGCTCTACTGTTTGCTATGGAGCAGCTGCGACCGGCTCCCTGGTCGAAGTTCATCATCCATAATGAATGAAATGTGGCATCCTTGGCCAATTTACCCATATCAACCCCGGCTTCTCTCAAACACACACACAGCATCGTATACAGACACCAACATACGCACGACTTACATGGGTACATATACGCCCACACATTGTCGCTTCCACTCACACACACATGAACAAGCACACACATCAACACTCCCATTATCCCCGGGGGCACATGTCGTCTGTCGGCCATGATGGACGGCAGCTCAGAGCACTGAGCCGGGCTCCGAAACCTCCGACTTAATTGGATGAGGATCTGTGTCGGGTGATACGGGATTAGTCCCCAGAATGAAGAAAGACGGTGAAAATGGAAAATATGGCAGAAATCTGTGATGATTATTATTCGGTGCCATGTCAGTGTCAAGTAAAACTTATCAGCCTGATTTATGACCATGTTGTTTTTTTCCTATATTTCATTCATACAGCCAATTCCAAGTATGTAATAAACACTAATGAAAATGAAATCTGTGGCATTCATACTTTGAATAAATCCATATTCAAATTCGAATACAGCACAGAGCATTTCAGAAAAGCAATGTAAGCCACTGATTTTTCATAAATCATGATTTAAATATTAGTGTAATCTTTCAAAGTGTATGCAAAAAAACTTTAAAAAGGAAAAAGCATGAGTTTAAGCACACATGCAGTCTGAGATTATTTGAATTAGGCCAAATTGCTTTGCAGTGCTGAATGTTTGTGAAGTGGTACATTACAAACATGAGGGCTGTGATGTGGAATTGGAAAAAAAAACTACATGGGAGACAGCTTTCATGTTTTGAAACGGCACATCAAATAACAAGGGTCATTTTACATTATTTATCATTAACCGAATAAGAAAAATGTGTGTTTGATGTCATATTTATCTAGTGTGCAGTTAAGTGACTATGATGTTTGGTTACATACTGTTACTTTGATCTAACATCAGTGTGCTGCGACACGCCGAACTCAAATGAAAGCCGGTCCGCCCAAATCCGACCGTCTATTAGGACAAGCAGACAAACAGCCTGCAGTTCCAGCGGCCTGGTGTTACTGGACGACGTCGGCTCGCAGGTAATGAAACTAAGTCAGTCCGCATTAAGCCTCAGGTGGCGTGTCAATTCCATTTCCAGTCTGGATTAGTCAACCGGTGTCACAGCCCCGACGGTTGGCAGGCAATCGCAGGCTGGAGAGAGAGAGAGAGCGCCGCGGCAGCAGGCGATTTACGATCACCTCACACCGCCGTCTCTCTCCTGCAGGCTGCTGGGAGATTATTATTCACCTGTGACGGCTCGCGCTCCTTCGCGTGGCCTCGTTTGTTTCACTAGTTCACCTCTATTTCACCCTCTCCCCTGCTTTGCGACACGATGCTCTATCTCTCTGGTGAATTCGTTTGAACATACTCGGACATGCATGTTTTTTATTTGCATGTTTCACACTGTGTCCCATCCATGGCTCAATATCAGATGAGTAAAGCTGAACTGAACTGAAAGCACAGCTGGAAAACTGTTCTTTGACGACATAAAGCTCAATCACTCTTCATCTCTCTCTCTCTCTCTCTGCTGTCTGCTGGGTTAGGATATCTCCAAATTCCACAGTCTGTTACAGGAATTCACCCGAGGCTGTCTTGTTTACTTGTTTTGCATAATTAAGGGGAAGCGTCTCTGTTTTCTAAAGCATCTCTCTGCTCGGCTGTTTCTACAGTGTATTCACTTACCAAAACCTTCTGGCACAAATACCTAGACGTCATCATATTCTTTACGGTAAACAGTGCTGCCTGTCGCTTCCTACTTTGTTGTTTATAAGTTACCATCTAGTTTCAGGAGCCTCGGCCCCTGGGAAACAAACTGGTCGTGTTCCTGTTTGTTTCTCAGACTTCCATCGTAAAACAAGTGCCGGACTTCAACAGTAATGAATGAGAGGCGATGGGCTTTGCTGCAATATTGTCATGGCAACGCAAAGTGACAACACTGCATCACAACCTGCTGCCTCAAGGTGACTGCTTTTATAAACAAGTTTTATAAACAGCTGACGTTTTAGTTTAAAAAGTTAGAGGAAAATCCACCCTTGATACTTTTGGACTGTTTGATATGAAGTTTTGATGTTCGGCAAAAAGTTATGAAAAAGTCTTGTGATTTTCTTTTACTTAGTTAGTTGTACCCACTTTCCTTCAACCAGCTTGTTTACTTTTACATCAGTTTTTTGACAACGTTCAGGTGGGCGAGAACTTGCTGCTTTCAGTGGTTCAGTGGGTCTCAGATGTTAAGTGGAGACAGTGGTAACACTGGTGAAGCCAAACAAGAGATTTTCCTGTGGACAGAATGTAAGAGAAGTCTTCTTGCTGTTTTATCTTCTGGTCTACTAAGTCTACTGTCAGTGCCTTTTCTACAGCTGAATTTCTCCTGTGTGATTGAACAATCAGTACACAATGGTGAGTCTACAAAGAAACCACTGCTCTGATTCTGAGGCACTGACACTAAACCTGACATTTATCACTGACGTGGCACAAAGCAGACAAATTTTCTGTTATCGAACACCAATGTGGGCATGCTGGATATATTTTGATACGGTCTATGTTTGGTCAGTTATCCAAGAAAATAAGAAAAAGATACCATCAAATAATCATATATGAGGGCACATAATCAATACATTTAAAAGTGTCAAAGTGTTTTAGTGTTTTTTCCTTGAACTTTTTTTCTCAGTTTCAAAAAAGAAATGTTTTTTCTTGTCCACTGTGAGGGCTCAGCTCAGTCACATTTGCTTTCTACAAAGTGTTGTCCTGTAAAGTCTTCTGACACTCTTACAGAGATTAAGGAGTCTAACTAAACTTGAACTATAGAACCGCTTCTTGGCCATTAAATGGGTTTAGTCTCAGCTGCTTGTCTTATAAAATTTGTACACTGGTGTCTTTTATACAAGACAGAGAGAGACAGAGCTTCTCTGTGTTTTTCAAAAAGAAATGCTAAAACAACATATAGCATGTGTCATCAATACAGTTTTTTTTTTTTTTTTTTTTTGCTGTTTTGTTTTGTTTTTTAACTCAAGCATCTGTCGCTGTGCCCATGGCAACATAAACTGATCCTTAGTCTCTATGGCAACCAGCCGACCGCCCACCCCTCCCCCCGCTCCTCAAACCCTCCTTCTTCCCCAAAGGCACTTAACATCTCTATCCGTCTGACACAAGAAAACTAGAAAATAACAATCTGACCTTTACTGACATTTAATCCAGCTTACAGTACATTCTTGAGGCCCCATAAACTGTTTAGTTGCCAATTCACAGTCAGCACAAAACCTGCATACCAGTTTCACAATGACACAGTCGGGGAAATGAGTTAAGTGCCAAATGAATACGCTGTTTATGGACTAATTATCACATCGACGCTATTAGCACTCATATGTCGTTGTCTATTTATACCCAATAACTGTCTGTGTGTGTGAGGGTGTTTCCCGGCTCCCTCTGCACAGATGTGTGTGACGACGGTTCTCCAAACACAATGGTATCAAATCTCAGTGTCAAGAGGTGCTAAGTGGACTCTGCCTCTAGCTGCTGAGGCATAAAGGCCAAGCTGTGTGGAGAACTACCTGTCGCTCCACCCGCCTAATAATCTGTCGGTTTGCGTACCGGACGAACCCCGACCCCGACCTGACGAACCCCGACGTCAGGCACCGCCATCAATTACAGTATGTAATTACAGTAAAAAAAAACACAGGTCCTTGTTTGGTTTACATAACTTCCATCGTGCCATGAGGACAATGTAAACAATTTATCCTTCAAAATATTCCAAAATAAGACTCTGCAAATGTCTTTTGAGGTAGAAAATGCATTCCATGTGTTTATTAGGCCTCAAGGAATCTTGAAGCCTAATAAATCTTAAATTGCTAATGTGCATTCATCATATTATGCACTGAAATAAATAAATACAGAAGATCTGAGTGATTTTCTGGTGTATTGGTTTTGTTTTTTAACCTTTGTAAAAACAGATAGAGCACCAACTCTATATTTATGTACATTGATTATGATACAGAGATTTCTCCTTCTGCTCCTGGTTCAAAATTAAAGTGGTTTATGAAGCCACTTGAGTGATACAATGTGTTAAAGGAATTTGAGGGTAGCTGTCTGTGTCTTTGCCTGTCTGTCTGTCTGTTCCTCTGTCTGTCTTTCTAACAAGGTGACAGCCTGTTTGGATTCCATCTATCAATCCATACATCTGTTTACCAGTCTATATGTTTGCCATGTACTGTTAGTTTTCATTTTTTCAGCTGCCACTCTCTGCGTCTGGCTCTCTGTTTGTCTATCAGCTTCTCACAAGTTGATCTCTCAGGTTTTCCTGTCTGAATGTGTTTTTATGTCTGTCTGCCTCTCCGTCCATCACCGTGTTTGTCTTCTTGCCTCTCTGTTTGTTTATCTCTCTGCTCTCCTGTCGATCTCTTTCAGTGTCTGCCTGTCTCGTGTTTTTCTGGACTCTTCTCTGCCTCAGATCTGTCTGTCTGTCGCCTTGTCGGGGCACTGCCTGTCTGTCTGCTTTCCTCAGTTGTGTCAGTCTGTCTGAAGTCCGCCTGCCTGTCTGGGGACGGGCTGCCTTTCTATCTGTTGTGCGAGGACTTTCTTAGATCTATTTATCGCGCAGAAACTGAGTCTGCACGCACTCACTCACTTCATCACTTACGCACAGACACACACACACACACACACTAACTCTCCGCACACGGTGTACGCTTCAATTGGATGTAATTGTCTGTACGGCTGCAGCGCCGGCCGAGTGTCTGGCTGTGTTGTGACGCAGGTTAAAAGCACTTAAGGATCTGATTGCTGCTGCGCTGAATGAATGACGCAGGAAGAAAGGCTGAAGCATCAGTTACGCCATCCCACGGCTGCTCCTTCGCAGAGGTCTGATGAACTCAAAGCAACAGCTGCGTTGTTTCACACTGTGCATTTTGGCCTTTTGAGTCTTTAGACAATTACTAAAGTCCAGAAAAAGCATTTCCTCTGCAGAGGCAGGGAGAGTTTAGCATCACATGCTCAGTGGGTTGCAGAGAAATTTTTGCATGTGGAGTTTTTTTTACTTAGCTTATTTCATTTTCTTCTTTTGCACTCTCAAAGAAGACTATGTAGGTGTGCAAATATAGTTTTCTTATATATGCTCTTTTTATGTTATTTATACATTTAAGTGTTTGGAATTAATCTATTGTTTTATCTCAAGGAAATCTTGTATCTCCATATTTTCCAGTGTTTTTAATGAATAGACGCTACCATGATTCCCCACAGGTAGAAAACATATAATGACCCTTGGGGCACAGCTACATCCCCTGGTACCAAGTCAAGTCACTGAAGGGGAAAAAATGCATTGTACCCAAGATGCATTGGTGTTAATGTTGTAAATGAACTAGTACTCATTCCTTACAAAAAACTGACATTTTGGAGCCAAGACATTAAGTTTCTTTTTGCAGGACACTGAAAACACAGTGTATAGACATACTTTTGTTGCTTCCCTGCTGTCTAAGCAAAGAACATAAAGTTCAAAATGGTTCTACAGAGTTGGAAATCAGGTCAACTTATTTTGCAGAGCGAAACTGACTTTTCAAAGAATGCAAGGAGGAATAACTACACAGAAATATGCTGCACTAAGAGCCTGACAAGTATCTAATCCTTGGGAAAAAAACATACTTGAAAAACCATTCTGAAGATTGGATAATTGATACTTTATATGGAACCATATGTGAGGACGTGTAGGAGTAATCGTGGAGCTGAAGACACAGGCACATGGATAAGGTCAGTCAGACTGTTCAGCACCACGGACAGAGACTGCAGTGTTTCAGCAGAGCTCACCTGTCCAGCACTGTGGCCGACTCTGCTCTATCGTCTGGCAGCTCGCTTCACTCACGTTTGTTTGTTTGTGGATTAATTGTGAGAATTGTGTATTTTGTATTTCTGTTTGTATTTCCTGAGTCAATAAATAGAAAAAGGCACATCATATCAAACTACCAGCAATTCTTTCCCAATCATTAAAAAAAAATGTCTTTCCACCTGCCATTAACATGCACCATGTGTACTGGCACTGCATCTGACTGAAGCAAAAATGGATTAAATTCAAGTATATGTAGATTCATTGAAAATTTAATTGCAAGATTAACAGAAAAAGTATAAATGCAACGTGTCTCATATGTACAACTACACAGAAACAATAAAGTACACAAATATATAACATTTAGTAGGCAGCTCAGCCAGTACACTACTTGTCAAAAACTCCTGCATAGCAACAAGGCAAGAATTTTATTTCCAATTTGAAAGGCCATTAATAATAAGAGGAAGTGACATGAGCGGTAAATTGGCGAATAAAAGAGGGATGAAATTTTAATGTGTAAACTAGACATGCATTTTAATTTCAGGCGTAAATATTATGCAGCTAAATAATGTCTGCACCCTATCCAGATACAAGGTGAAAGTTAATGTCAGGCATGGACCAGGTGAGAGTATAAACTTATGATGTGTGTGTCTGACCCAGACATG
Source organism: Holocentrus rufus (assembly GCA_900302615.1). Lineage (NCBI taxonomy): Eukaryota > Metazoa > Chordata > Actinopteri > Holocentriformes > Holocentridae > Holocentrus > Holocentrus rufus. Next base: position 7,690 of record OMLF01044923.1, read on the forward strand.
AGATGAGATCTCTGATTCCAGACGAGGTAATCTGGAGAGCCACAAAAGAGCTTAGGAGGAAGTGACAGGTTGTCAACTTCCCCAAGCACAGGAAGGCAAAAACCACTTGACAGCTAAATCTAGTTAATATGTAGAAAAGCAATGAGGTTTCTATTTCTATGAGGTTTGGGCACCAGAATTTTTGGTTAATCCCTGTATGTTAAAAAATGGATGTAAAGCATATGAAAAGCAGAAATGTAGTTTTGAAGTGGCTCATCGAGCAGACAAACCTCTAATCTCCACTCACTGAGCCGATACAAGCGCCTCTTAAATGTCAGTACAATGTATTTAATCTGCAGCCGACGCCACTAGATTACGGCTATCTCTCTATGGGCTGAGAATCTGTTACAAAAACACGGCGCAGATTCCCTAAAAACAAACCAGAGTGATTCACACTCCGGTCCCACAGTTAGCTGTTGGGTCTTACAGCGGTGAGGTCAAAATCCCAACACTTTCCCCAAAGCCGTCAAAAGCCATCAGCTCACCCTGGCTCAGGGACGGGGCCTTTACTGTATACATGTCCCTCCTGGGCCACCATCTAACAGCCGACGCTACATTGAAGAAAGCCGCCTCTTAAACAACACTGAAAACCACTACGGGCTAAAAATAAGCCGCTGAAATATTCACGCCTGCCTGCTTTTCCAGGATTTGTGTTAGTCCTGAAATAGACTGATGATTCAGAGATGTATACTGTATCTGTGTGTGTGTGTGTGTGTGTGTGTGTGTGTGTGTGTGTGTGTGTGTGTAGAGGGAGACAGGGACACACCAGTTGGCATATTTATGGTCTTTATACTTGCTGGCACTTATGTTTTGGCTCTATCTGTGCGTGGGAGGCAGGGGACAGCGGTGGAGGAGGACAGGTGTTGCAGCAATGTGGCCCGAGCGTCTCTCCTGTTCAATTTTATGCCATTTCTGCCTTTTCTGATATTTGATATTGTATATTTGAGGGTGGCAGGCGAGAAACCCTAAACCCTTGACTGTACACAACCCAAAAACCCTGAAAACCTTGAGAGTTGATCCTATATGTCTCAACCTGCTGAACCCACTCCGTTTGCTCCATCTGCTGCCTACATTAGACACATGGACATACATTATCCAGATTTCTATCTATATATAAAACAGTGGACTTACCTTATGTAAATGGCATTATGCATCAATATTGCATTGATCTCAGGAGGAATACTTATGTGTGTGTGTGTGAGTACGCTTCTGTGTTTGTGCACAGGTTCTCAGATGGGTGTCATGTGCAGTCAGGAGGATGCACTTGGACTGCTGCTATTAATAGCCTGGCAGGCAGGTAATGAGGGAGACAGAAAACCAGGCGTCTTTAGCGAGCACACATGAAACTCAGGCAGGTGGCAGGTCGAATCTGTTCAAGACGAAAATTTAGTCTGCGTGGAGGAAGGCAGAAGAGTGCTGTTCTGAATATTGTGGAGTCAAAGTGTCATTTTAGCCCAGAACTGCTGGCTGGTATTCCACTTTCCATCATGTAGAATAAATGTCACAGTTAATAAAAGGAGGAGTGTGTGACTGGCTCTTCCTCTGTAGTTTATCTCTGTGAGTACTCTGCACCTCTTTGGGTGTGCATTTTCTATTTTTTGCTCATGCAGTTTTAAGCACAGTCGATGTTATTTACACTAGAAAGGCCAAGCTCCATCAGCTGAGTGCTGCTCTGAATTTTAGAATTGAAATGTCTCACCTTTCAAAACGTTCCTCCATGACTTTTCCTCGACCCTCTTTGTGTACAAAGGAGCGTTTTTAGTCACACAAATTAGTCTTTTTAAAAAGTGCACATTTATACCCTTCAGTTGAAATCTTCCTGGTTTTCATATCTTCCCTGTTTGGTGTGTTGTAATCAAACCGTGGTTCATTTACCCCACTTGTCTGGTTTGTCTGGATACATGGGATCATGCATTTGAACTCTGGTGCGGACCAAACAAGCAAGCTATGGTCTGCCTTAAAAGTCCAGACTTCCAAGTGAACCACAGAAGAGTTCATTACAAGTGAAAACCCACCTAACAAAATCCAGCTCATTAACAGGTTGAAAGTGGATGTTGACACTTGCAGCTTCTGTCTAGCCAGACAGAACCACCAGTGCTGCTAAAATGAGTCGGGGAACACGTGGAGTAACAATGAGGCTGACGACAACATTTCACAACAGCTTGCGGAAACATAAAAACGCCGAGGTCTAACCTTGTTACGTTGCTGTTGCTCCATTGTTTCAGTATTGCTCTGATGTTGCAACACGCTGCTGAGAGGGGAGTTTCCCTCACAAAATTTCTGTCTGATACATGAACCAACTGGTGGCAAACTTCACACCTTGAATTGTACCACAGCAAGCAAACTAAAGGACTGAAAGCACCATTGGATTCCCCAAATCCATTGATCTTTCCAGCAGGTTCCACCTCTTCCCTTTTCAGAATTCAATTCTGAATCTTTTAACCTTTTTATTTCACAATAACAGCATCATTTTTCCGTTCTCAGCCCAAACCACTTTGTCCCTCTTCCCTTTAATCCCTCTCTACATCACTCCACCTCTTCTACAGCGCTACAGCACCTTCATCACTCACAAATTTATCCATTTCTCCCCCTCCCTCCCTCTCCATCTCTGTCAGGGTCTCTCTCTTCATCCTCCTCTGCACCTCCCTCCACTTCTCTCCTGGAGGTTTTAGCCAGCAGCCTCTCTCAGTGTTCCCATCCCTCCCTGTCTCCCTCCCTGCCTGTCTTCTTCTCTCTGTAACCCTCTCCAGAAAGGGTTTAGAAGCCATCCTTGCATTCCCATCCCCTCGCAGCCGTCTTTTCACCTCTGCAGACTCCTTCATGAATCCTACGAGGCTTACACCCAGCAGAAGCTTCTCCCCACTTTCTTCCCGTCACCTTTTGCCTCTCCCTCCTGCAACATGTAAAAAATATTTCTCTATCTCTGCATCTCTGCATCCCTCAGGCACATCCCTGTTTCTCACAGGGAATTGGTGAATTTTCCTCGTGTTTTTAGATGTTTTTTTTTTCCTCTCTGTCTTTGCACCCCCTGTGCTAAGGATAAAGACTGCTTCCTCTTACAGGGAGCAGCCGACTGGATTCATTCCCAACGGACTGAATTTCCTTCAGGACTGAATGAAGAATTGTTTTTAAAATGTTTCCTTTGCATAATGTTTCCATTGATGTCGCCTGTAGTATTTTATAACCTTGTATTTATGGATAAAGCGCATTTTTATGCAGAGACGCTGCTATTTTGTGGCTGCAGACTTTCTTCTTCAACACCAAACATGTCAAAGAGTCCTTTCTGATTGATGAAGACGTTTTAGATTCAAGTGTGAGAGTTCTTTGCTTCATTACTTCCCAGAGTGTCTCTGTCCGTTCACAGTGGCCCTCCCTCCTCCTCTCTGTGTTGTACATGTCTCCCTATCGTTCCTGCAGGGTTTAAATAGCACTCTTGGTGACACAGACCCACCCTGGGACACTGACAAAAGGTCTCATTACACAGAGGGGCGGCAGAGGCAGCTGTGTTCTCCCTCTCTCTCTCATACACACACACACACACACGCACACACACACACAAATACACACACACGCAGGCACACACCCAACACAGAGTACACTTCAAGCGAATCAAATCGGATGTACTGCAGCGACCATTGTCATGTTGTCTTGCTTTTATGTGATGCAGCCAAATGCACACACACACGCACACACACACACACACACACACACACACACACACACACACACACACAACACAAATCAAAACACACACAGTCACATCTTGTGTACGCATTCACAGGCAAACCTATACAGACATTCTCTCTCTCTCTCTCTCTCTCTCACACACACACACACACCCACACACACACACCCCACACACTCTCTCTC
>OMLF01044924.1:2600-14462 GCA_900302615.1 Holocentrus rufus
ATATACCTGTCAGTTTCCTTTGTTCCCTGTCGGTTCGTTGTCTACTCTCCCAGAATTTGTGCTCCATGTGCTACTCGTGCTCCTCGTGCCTTGTTTTGCATTTTTTTACTGTCACGGTTGGCGAGGCAGGTGGACCTAAATGCAAGAGCCAGGACACAGGGACTGAAGAAATAGGTATTTAATCCATAAAATAAAGAAAAAAATGCAAGACAGACGAGGGTGTGACTGGCAAGAACACAAGGGCTGGGCTGACGAGACTAACACAGGGCAGGTGTGCAGGGGAACACAGGCTGGGCAGGGCTACAGGGAAACAAAAGGGCCAAACAGAGCAGGGACAGAAAATCACAAGAAACACAAGGAACACAAGAGTCCAAACCTAAAAAGTCCAAAGAAAACAAAGTACAAAAACACAGAATCATGACAATGAACATCATACAGTCTTGTATTTTGTTATGTTTCGAGCACATGATGTCAATATTTGTGCTATATTTGTCCATGGTATTAGCCAAATCAATGGCATTTTAAGATGCCAGAATGCTATTGATATATCGTGTATGTAGGCTAATGTTAAATGGATACAAATAAACACTGAGATGCATTTTAATGCGCTTAAGCATTACTGCCAAAAGTACAGCACAATGATTGTTTACCACATTGCACACTAGCCATACAGATCTGAAAAAGCTTAATATCTAAATTTGTATACAGTATCTACAGTACTGTTGATGGATGTGCATTTCCTGTGTAAATAAATAGATAAAACTCAAGTGCATGCTCGCATTCAAAACCGATTCGGTGTACATTACCTAAACCGTTTCCGGTTAGTTTACAGCGTTCTGCATGAGATGGAACGACAGCTTGATCGGCATTTGGCAACAGGAAGAGCTTTACTCCAAAATCTATAGAATAGTATAGATATAATGTTGGAATATTTTTACTACTCTTTCAGACAAGCTCTTTGACATCAAGATGCTGGTCTCCCTTCAAACACAGTATGGTCAAGTTATCACATCCATGTGGTGATAAGCACGTGGGGAGCATCTTTAAACCTTGGAAGAACGTACACTAGGTTACTGCATAAAAAGCATACTCTAGAGATGCATTCTCGTGTCAGTCTTGACCTGATAATATTTAGTTAACATTCTTCCGGTAATTCTGCCAGAGTGAGTTTTCTCCTACTTTCTGTGGGCTACTCAGCAGCCGGCAAACAGTGACAACTATCCAGCTATTCTGGCTCTATCATGAAGTGAAATTTAGGTCCAGACTAAACTATGCCCGGGCTCGGTCAAGGCTTATCAATGTCTCGTGAAATCGGGATAATGCCCGACGGCGATGCGTTCAGTAGGCTACGATGTGGGTTAAGGCCAGTGTAAGCCCGGAAATAAGCATAATGTGAAAATAACAATTCTGATGTGAAATCAATTTAGGCCTATATTTATGTTCAGTGTTAACGCTAATGCCGATTTAAGGAGGCCAGGCGACAGCTAACGTTACCTGTCATTGGACTTGTTTGTCTTCGCCTCCGAAATGTATTTCTTGTGGCTCTCAAAATGTTGTCATCATCCCTCTGTGATCCCAGTTCCTGTCTCTGGGGTGCCGTTTGTAAAATTGGTCATGCTGAAAATAACAGCAACATTTTGTCACATTCAAATCATGTTTTAAAAAGTGGTGTGAATTTTTGAAAGTCACTTTTTACCACATTTAACACAATATTTGTTAATTTTGAAAATGTATTAAATAATTAAATCTAAATGTTTAATCTAAAAGTTAAATCTAAATGTTACGCCTAAATGTTCAATCTAAATCTAAATGTTTAATCTAAATGTTAAATCTAAATCTAAAAGTTAAATCTAAATCTAAATGTTAAATCTAAATGTTATGTCTAAATGTTAAATCTCAATCTAAATCTAATGTTAAATCTAAATCAAAAAGTTAAATCTAAATCTAAATGTTGAATCTAAATGTTACGCCGTTTATAGTGTCAAATCACGAATAAACAACAAGCTTTTCTAGAGAAATTGACTCTTTTACATAGATTACAGTGATAATAACTACCCAAAATAACAAACCCATTTGGAGAAACTATATTTTACAAGTACCTTGAGTTTTTAGTGTCACTTTTTTGCGGGACTTATAACCTGTAGCCACTGCAGTCAGTCACAAGGGGGCGCACTTTGACTGATCTACCCCTAGCATGGCCGAATCGGCGTTAGCCAAAAACATTAGGAGAGCCGTTTTGGCAGCCATTCGCACATTTTCAGCAAGCACCACAGGGCCAGTGCCACCACAGGCCACCTCGGTAAGTGTGTTTTCCAAATCACATCAAATCGGGTAATGTTGAATGCTTCCCTGTTAACGCTCTAGCACTTCCAATGCCCCACAGACTCCTCCCCTTTAAGATGTCTAAGGACAATTTCAAGTATTTAGGGGTCAACATATGTCGGAAGGTTCCCGATCTTTACAAAATCAACTTTCCCCCACTAATTGACAGAATCAGGTCGGACCTGGAAAGATGGAATAGTCTTTATGTAACCCTTGCTGGGAGAGTAAACTGTATTAAAATGAATGTGCTCCCACGCCTCTTATATCTTTTTCAATCCCTACCAATTTCTTACCCAAGTCCTTTTTTAAAACCTTGAACGCTATAATTTCCTCTTTCTTATGGAAAGGCAAGCCCCCTAGAGGCTCAAATCTGTAGGTGGACTGTTGCTCCCCAACATCATTAACTATGACTGGGCAGCCAATATTCACAAGATAGTCCTATGGGTTCAGGAGTCAACACTAAGTTGGTGTGAATTCGAGGTCAGATCCTGCCCCGCTTCCTCCCTTCTAGCCTTGCTTTCCTCTAAATTGCCTATACAGGTAGACAAATATTCAGACAACTCCATTGTTCTTTCTACTTTAAGAATATGGTCACAGTTTAGACGCACCTATGGACTCCAAGGACTGTGTATTCACACTCCCACTTGCAACAATCATTTATTTCTTCCTTCCAGTATTGACAATGCTTTTTCCCTTTGGCAGAGATCAGGTTTGATCAAATTAATGGACCTCTACAGATGTGGCACTTTCTGCAGTTTCAGGGAATTGTGTGATAAATTTAATCTGCGTGGGTTAGGTCAGTTAGCCCCGCCTTCCCTAACTCTAAAACTCCCTAAGCCCTTTGAGACTCTGTACAGTGATTTTGGGCTCTAAATAAATACGAACTTGAACTTGAACTTGGACTGAAGCACAACTGAGGGAGGAAATGACGGCCATTTTCAGGAGGTCTTTTGCATTGGCTATGGACCAGTCATTCCCCTTTGAGTATTTAAGCACCGTTAAGGGATGTAAGAGACTTATGAAGCTGAATGTCTCAAGCATCTTTTCGTGGGGTGGAAAAGAAGTTGCCTCCATCAGGTCAGCAACTTGTCTGTACTTAATGGCATTAATCCATAAACCCATTCTGGTGAACAGTTTATATTACAGTACTCAGTTTTAGTTTTAGTCATGGACAACACTTAATATATTACAAGAAAATGTTGCTTTTTGTACTTCTTTATATACAGTTGTGCTCATAAGTTTACATGCCCTGACAGAACTTGTGAAGAGTTAGTGGCTGGGTGAAGCCATTTATTATCACACAATTGTGTTTGATATTTTTAAATCCTAATGATAAGAGCAAACACCAAAATGGCCCTGATCAAAAGTTTACATACCCTCAAGGTTTTACCCTGATAGTAAACACACAGACTGACACAGACCGGTTTAAATGGCTACTCAGGGTAACTGTCCAAGCCTGTAACTTGATTGCTTGTAATTAGTGTCTGTGTATAAAAAGTCAGGGAGATTCTGGGCTCTTGACAAACACCTGCACATTTCATCCATAGCTGCACTGACTTTGCTGGATTCTTAGCCATGCGGAAAGCAAAAGAGCTGTCAAAAGTTCTGAGGGAGAAGGTTGTTCAATATTAAAACAGAAAAAGGATTAAAAAAAAAGATATCCATTTATTATCTTATTTTATCTTATAAAATAAGATAATAAATATAAACTAATATAATAAAATTAACATCACGACGAAAATATTTCCCTGTAACCTTCTTTTTATTTATGCAGTGCGGACTACAGTGCCTTCACCACCGAGGGAAAGTGAGGCCAGATGTCAGGAGACAGAGAGCAGCACTCAAGAGAGTGAAAATCAGGGCCAGGCAGGGCACCTGAGACAATTGTTTCCTTATGATGTGGCAGAATTTGTGTAAGATAAGGTTTGGGCTTCATAGAAATACATCAGTGTAGATGTTGGTCTGTTTATATTATGAACCTTATCTATCTATCGATCCATTCGGCTGACAACATATATTTGGGCTTTCTGCTGAATTTTTGGCTGTACTTGTTTATTTTTGTTTGCTCAGCCCTGTTTATCTGCAGGAAGATGAAGCTCTTGAAGAGGCAATTCAGCGTAGTCTCCTCGAAGAGTTTGATGGACCTGCTGTTCATACTTTTAAGTAAGAGTTGCAAGTACTTTTTTATTACAGTAAATATCTTCTTTACGCCAGTGTAAACAACATGGAACAGTTATATCATCATGCACTGAAGGTGATAGTGGAGTAAATGCACAGATATCCAAAGTCTGTTTATCTTTGTTGTTGTCTTTTTCAGTATAGATCATCTGAAATGCTGAGCAAAGAAGAAATTGCAGGCCTTCTCCAAGCTCACAGTGACAGAGTTATTACAGTGGGAACAAGACAGATTTATATCAGTCGAGCCAATGTTTGGACCACAGCCTAACGTCAGTTTAAGAGACCCAGTTTTGCAGAAAGCGGTGACATGCTCTATGTCACATTTGCAAGCGATGAACATGATGCTGAGGAAGATGCTGCTGACGTTGGGGGCCCCAGATGAGAGTTCTTCCGCTTACTGGGGAAGGCTATCTTCCAGAACAGTGGAGCCTTTGAAGGTAATGAAATTATTATGTAGTCTGAAGGCTCACAAGTGAGTCAGCATTAATGGGTAAATTAGTTCTCTTTGATTTGTACCAGTATGGTCTCAGATTTTTATTTTAAAAAGTTTCACTTAAAACTGCATTTTGTAGATTGTGGTTGAAGAGGAGAACGTAGTTTTGTGCTTACCTTGCCACAAATATTGGTTTGGAATGTCAGAGTACATGGTACAGAATGCGCTGTTACTTTATTTAATCTTTCAGGCACACCAAATAGATGCACACCAAGACTGAGCATTCTCCACTTGCAAAATGGATTATATCGAACCATTGGCAGGATGATGTCAACAATAATAGTGCAAGGTGGTGAACCGCCTGCATTCCTGTCCCCGAGTGTAGTCGACTACATTGTGTCTGGGGACATCCTTCAAGTTCATGTGACACCTGATGACATAGGGGACCCTGATATAAGGGAGAACCTCAATACGGTAATGTGGACTATTCTGATCTAAAGGCTATTGTAGTAAGACTTTGCTTTTTTTTTTCTTTCTTTCTTTTTTTGACTATTCCACAGCAGAATGCATTATCAAAATAATTTCATATTACCAAATAAATAACTAAAAATTCCTACTTTGGTTGTCATAGGGAAGTAACTATTAAGTGAAATGCACAGTCTATGCAGTTCTTCTGTAAATGTTGATTAAATGCAGTAATTTGAGAAAATAAGATTTAAAAGATTTGACCTGTAATATTTAGGTTCAACATGCAACCTCGGAGGACGATTTGGAGAAAGCAGTCAGCTGCTGTGACTCATGGCGATATCAAGTTGTGGGTCTTCCACTTGTAGTCACCAGGGCCAACAGAGATGCGTTTGTGAAAAATGCAGTTCTGTACTTTACTGTTGTGCAACGGCAGAGCTGTCTTGATCAACTCGTTGATGGCTTGTCCCACTTTGGAGTAAGATTTACCTCACAATTCTGTATCATATTTGCTCCATGCTGTGGCAAAATTACTAAAAGTAAATGCCATATTTAACCATAACTACTCATTTTTATGGCCTTTCATTTATGGTGTTGAATTCCCCTCCAGGTTTTATCACTCCTGAGAGAGAACCCCAGCTTGCGTGTGCTGCTTGACATACCTGGAGAGGACAAATGTCTAGCAGCTGATTTTGTAGCTGCTATTCTGAAACCAAGCTACTCCATACTGGGAAGCAACAGAAGAGCAAGGGAGGAGTTGATTGTGGTAAAATTTAGGGAGTTTCTCCAGTGTGTTGAAAGTAAGTATTTATAATTCATTATATTATACGGCAATCCAGGAAATTTACAGATTCATTTTATTCTTTACAAGTAATGAAGCTGTGCCGATCTAATGCTTATGTACCACAAACAAGAGTACAGTTGTTATCTGATTGCTTGTAATAATAAAATTGCTTTTTCACCAAAATACCTATACAGTAATCCATCAGTCACGCAATCACTCATTGATTCAGTCTTTCTTAAACCTGAGTATTTCCAAGTCTCCATGTCAACACTGGTTTCCCTTTGCTTTGAGATAAAGAGCTGAGAGACACATATGGGGACAGGACTCTAACCAAGGATGAGGAGGCATTCCTGAAGACTTTGAGCCCTGGTCACATCCTGGCATTTGCTCCAGGAAACAGCAAAGTCCCAGCCATTGGTTTTCATCCAACTCCTAAAATAACATTTATTCATGATGAAAGCAAACATCTTCCCATTGCACACACTTGCAATGGGAAGCTCAAATGAGCTTCACCTTTTTGTGAACACAACAACAATGGCTGATGATGATAAATTGAACTGCTGTTTCTTCGTAGCACTAATGAATGGATCTCTATTCAGCACCATTTAAACAAACGTGAAGGTTTCCCTCTTTAGTTTCAGATATGTGGACCAAAGTATTGTGTTGTGTCTTGAGATATTTAACAGCTACCATTAAAAGTACAAGTAAAGGCTTATTTTTTGCAAGCACAACTCAAGCATAAGTGTACTGTCCTAGTTTTGATTTTTACTGTTAATCTACTAATAATTTACTAGAATAAGTTCATTTGTAAAAGAACCCCTGGTGTGTAATACACCACTGTTTAGTGCAGGGCTCTCACTGTTTGTCAAACCAGGCTGCTGTAGCATTCTGTGTTCCCTCTGCTCCTCTCATGGTAACAACCCTTCCACTACAGCCCAGTGGTTGATTGTGTCCATGTGTAAGTGAAGTATGTTGGTTTACCTTGAGCAGGTGATTTCATAGAGGACGTAGGTTCATATTATTCAGCGGTTGTTTCAATGGCAGTACATAAGAAAGCTGAAAAATAAAGACTATAGCTTGTGTTTCCCATCTTGTGGTCATATTTTCTGTTTAAAGCTCTTTTGCAATAAAAATGCAACATGTGCTATACACATTAAGTGAATAAATCTTTCACTTCCTGATTTCTGTAAATCAACAACCAGTACATACAATCATTATAGCCTGATCAGAAATAATATGAAAATAAATTAAGTAGCTATACTTGCACAAGAGTGTGCAACCATAGACCTTTGAGTTCAATATAAGGACTAAGGTTTGGCTGTACCTATTGGTAAAAAAAAAAAAAAGGATTGATAGGGTTGTCAGTTCTGGTTTCTATTGTTTCTGTGTGATGTCAGTTTGTATTATTTGCATTATTAATGCTTATACTGAAAACAATGTACTTTTGTGATGCAAGTTGTTGCGAATATGATTTGCAAAGTGAGATTTACTTTATGTTGTAATGTTTGTTTCAAAGGATGGAATCGTTCATCTGAGTAATAAATGACAAATGTAGTTTAACCTTGTGATATGTGTTTTTTCTCTTTCTTTTTAACAATGATGGTTGATGAATTTAACTACCGGAAAACAGTGGTGAAGGAATGGAACGATGTACATTTACTCAAATTAGGTTACTCAGTAGAAATTTTGGGTACTTTGTTATGACCCACAGGGGTCTCTCTGTGTGCGTGTGTGTCAGTGAGTGAGTGGGTGATGTTGTACAGGTGCGGTGCCGACACTAGCGGCTGGTTGCTGTGGATGCCTTTATAAGGAGGAACATCCTTATAAAGGCATCCCTGTCCCTGGTGTCATCCCTTCTCTGCTCCCAACTCCTTTGTGTTTGTTTAAATGCATGCAACAGTAGGGGTGACTAACTGATCCATGTTGTGAATGAATTAAAGCTGTAATATATTTGTTCAGTGTATGTAAAACTCAAGTTAATATTCACAATATTGTACATTCCATTTTCTTCAAATGTTGCAGTCGTGGCACAGAGATTGATGAAAGTAGCATAACGTGTGCAATCACAGGGTAACTTCTTATATGTTTCAAGCTGAATGTTTCACTGACGAAATGATGTGCGATGTAATGGAAGACAGTTATGAATGTATCAAAACATTTGCAGAGCCCTGAAGAGTATTTAACTGTTCTTTCACATAACAGGAGTCATCTTGTATTTATCCACTGTACCATTGCTTTTGGCTTGGCAGAAAACTCAGTAGCAGTTGCCAAAGTGTGTCTGTAGCCATTTTTTAACACATCAATCTCTTTTTAACACATACAGCAACTATGTGCCATCATGTAATTTTTAAACATTTATATGCTGGCAAGAGAGAATTAGAAGAAAAAAAAGGGAGCAGCTTTAAATCTTGCAGTTCAAGAAGCACAATAAAACATCAATATTTGCTTCACAGTGTAATTTTTGAAAGCGGCTAATGTTACCCAGCTGTCCATGTAATGTTGAGATCACACATTTACAAGTTTATCAAAAACAAACTGTTGTGTTCTCTTAAACAGTGTTTTGCCATTGTTGTTGTCATTTTGAAGAGGGCTAATGGCATCATTCAGTCATTCAATGGGGAAAATCCTCTCTGAGAGTTTGCTGAGGAACAAAAACCTACTCCCGCTGTTGGGAGTTCTGGGTTGTGAAGATGAGGCAAATCATTGTCAAGAGTAAAAAGCTGAACTGGTGTTCTATTTCCTTCAGATGACATAGAGCGATTGTTATATCCAGCTTTGAATTCCTCCAAAGTGCGGTTGATTCTGGGTAGAAAGACATAATGGAGACAAAAGAGATCTGTTGCATTGTCTGTGTCTAGGATACCCAGGGATTCCAGTTCATAAAAATGGGTGCATAAACATGGCTGCAGTTTTTGTTTAAGTCTCGGTTGAAACGCTCCTCTGGTTGTGTACAGAACTTCCTGTTAAGACAGATCCTTCACCCTTGCTCGCATGAGCGTTCTCTCCTCCGTGATCAGTCCTGATGTGCAGTGGTCTGCCAAACTTTCCAACAGCTTCAGTAAAGAGGTGTCTCACAGTTTCAGCACGATTATTGTTGGAGCAGTGAAGAAACATCAACATCCTACTGTAGCCGTCTATGGCACCATGAACGACCAATTTGCACCTAATCAACTTATGATTTCCGTCTACATGCCGTATGAAATTTGGATGTGGGACAGAGTATACCTGCCGAGCTATTGCTGTTCTTCTCCTGGCTAGGACACCAACGGGGTCCATCCTTTGCAGTGAATCTCTTACACGTTGTCTTGGAACCACAATGCTTTTGGAGCATAGATGCCCCATAAGCATCACTTCTCCCACATTTGGGTCTTCAGTTTTTATTTGAGACACACAAGATCCAATTGTCGGTCACTGATGCTCTTAAATTTTGACGTTGGGATATTATAGTATTGCAGTAACTTGTAGAAAGTTGGCCTTGAGATTGAAAGAATAGATGGCGCTTCTATAAAGGTGGTTTTCAGTGAAAGAACATGTTCAAGCTCCTCTTTGGAAATCTCATGTCTTCCTGGGTAGTCATTCTACAACACAGCAAAGAATATGATATTTGGCATGTTTCTATAACAAACATGGGTTATTTAAGAGACAATTATAGACATAACAGATGAACATTCACATCTACTCATTATCTTTCTAACTGAAAGGAATTATAGATTGTACTGTACATTTATTTAAGGAATGTTTAACTAAATAAAATGGGCATTAAAAAGATGAGGTAAATGAGCAACAAATCAAACATGAACATGACTATTATTGAGTACTGATGACAGGTCACTGGGGCAAAGTGTGTTGCTGGTAAAGGCATGGTAGCGCTGGTGGTGGAGCGCTGAGATTTGAAATATAAACAAATTACCTAAGTTGTTATTATTTTGTCATAGTGTTGTGTAAAATATGCCACCATGGTTGGAAGTAATGTGGAAACAATACACCACACAGATTAAAAAACACAAACAGCCAGCTAGGTTACATGAGTATGAAAGTATACCAAGCGGTGTGTTGTCCCAGTGGAGGTGGAGGGTGTGGCGGGCCCAGGTGTGTTAGTGTTGGGAGCCTGAGGAGACATTGACAAAATATTATTACAGAATAATGTTGTTGTTTTCTTTCATGTGTTTATAGGCCCAGCAGGTAAAAATCAGAGATGTGATTGACAAAGGACAAAAAGCAGGAACATATAAAGAGAGATACAGTTAAGCAATATCACACGAGAGGGAGTGATGTTCTACTGTATATCAGCACGGTTGTGATTCGGTCGTAGGCATGAGGCCGCAGGCCGATCCCTATTAGTTAAATATTTAGTTTCACCCAAAACATTTAGATTTAACATTTCATATTTAGTTTCACCCAAAACATTTAGATTTAATATTTAGATTTAGATTCAATATTTAGGCGTGACATTTAGATTTAACTGTTAGATTTAGATTTAACTTTTTGATTTAGATTTAACATTTAGATAAAACATTTAGATTTAGATTTAACTTTTAGATTTAACATTTAGATTTAGATTTAATTATTAAATACATTTTCAAAGTTAACAAATATTGTGTTAAATGTGGTAAAAAGTGACTTTCAAAAATTCACACCACTTTTTAGAACATGATTTGAAGCTAAATGTGACAAAAATGATAAAAAAAAATGACAAAAATGATAATAAAGCATCATGATATGTCATGATGCTTTATTATCATTAAAAATTATCATTAAAAATGATAATAAAGCATCATGATATGTCATGATGCTTTATTATCATTAAAAATTATCATTAAAAATGATAATAAAGCATCATGATAAATCATGATGCTTTATTAAAAAGTCGAGCATTGTTTCACTTAGTGCTGATGGCAATTTGCCATTACATAGAATTTATTTTATTATTTATATTTTGTTATCCCTTTTTCTATGTAAGCAGTGCATAACTACACAATCCCATCAACAGACGAATGGAGATCCCATGCTGTGGTTGAACTGAGCGAACACAGACCAACTTTCCATGCTGAACAACTGTGGTTTTACTGATTGGATGCCTAAAAGCACAAAAACACAACCTGAGCACAACACAAAAGTGCTTTCCCTCCTTCCTCACTCCCAAGGAGGACCAGCGCCACACTTGTTGCAGTGCAAAGAATAAAGAGTTGGTTTATTCACATTAGGTAGCAAATAAGTCATCAGGGAGAGCACAGCCAAAATAACAAACAGAATCACTGATCAATGCAATCTAACTTACCTATCAAACAAACTACACAAAACAAAATACAGGACACTTACCTATCTCCCTACCATAAACAGAAGACAAAAGATCATCAAACAAATAGGCTTCTCACCCCTACCGCCACCGCGCTGCTTAACAGGATATATTTACAATATGTACAACAATCGTCTAATCCAAATCACTAGGCAAAAATCAAAGGTCAAAATACAAATCGAAAGTCGGTCGGCTGTCACTTTCAAATCGGCGCCATCTGTTGCTCAACCAATCACCAGCCAGCACCTGTAATTTGCACACTGACAACACACACACACAGAGCACACAGCACCACCCTCTGAAGTCCCCTAACGGCCAAGCCTCCGGCCGTCGCCTATGGCCCCTATTGCTCCGTGGAGGATTGGGATTGGGACAAGGGAGTGC
>OMLF01044928.1:16057-28404 GCA_900302615.1 Holocentrus rufus
TTTTGCTCTACGTTTGTTTGTTTTCCATCTCCCAGTGTTCCCGCCGGTCATGGAAATCCCGGAATATCATGGGAGTCGGGGGGAGGGTTGTAAACTCTCTGGGGAATTTTATAAATAGGTCATTTTACAGGAATATACCAGAATGTGTTTTACAACTTCTTTCAAACTGGTCTGAATCTTGACACACATTATTTTAAAATCCTAGTCTTTTGTCACACACTTTTCATCTCATTTCATTTTGATTTAATCTGGTTATTGTTAAGTAGATTACAGCTCTGATTGTATTAGTCTGCTCAGTGTCATTTTAATTTAGCCATAATTCAGTCGTTCTATTTATAGGCCTAAAACTTTATTTCCTGCTTGTATTACAAACGATCCTCTCCACCCTCGAACAATCACAGATTTGCAAATAGTCGAGGCTTTATTTTTGCGGTGGGATTTGAAGAAATGTTTTTCCGCTGTAGCGTGCAGAAGACAATAACTGGGAAATGTAATTTGCTCAGTGACAGGGTCGCAGTTTATGCTACGTAAACATTTATTTGTTGTGCAGGAATACAGTTGGACTGAGATGTGAGAGAAAACAAACAAACTTGTGACAGATGTTTTTGTTTTGTCATGTCGTCCTTCACTACAAGGAGTTTAGTTTTAGTTTAGGTGATTGACTTTTCAAGGTGTTTTGTCTTTGTCAAATGCTTGAAGGAAAAAAGAGTTTGATGAATATTTTAGTCACAGTTTTTGTTGCATCAGATGTTGGTTTTGTGAGACGGTTCACTGAGTTTGTTCAAAGCCAAACATTTACATCACTTACATTGTCACATCGGCCAATCAGATGTCTCAGATGGCTGATGGCATCAGGCGGGGGGAGGAGCTTCCAGCTTCGGTCACCATTTTGTTCACATTTCAGGGAAAACTTTGTTTTCAGATAAACATTTTTGCTCTTAAAAACTCAGGCTGAAGTAGCCCTGCTACGTTTTTACTGACGTAAATAAATCAACAAAATCACTTGCTGCCTTTTGGGGACAGCTTTGTGTGTGTGTGTGTGTGTGTGTGTGTGTGTGTGTGTCACCTAGGGCTTATCTTTTTTCCTCTGCTGCCACATCAGGATTGTTCTCACTGCCTCTTATTCAGTGATTTAGTTATTTTGGCTACTGGCAAAAAAAGTCTTATTTATTTTAAAAATATATTGATGAAAAAACTTTAAAATCACCAATTGAGAAAGTCACAGCGGCAGTGACACGGACCATTGTTGATGTCCGGTGACACTGAACAGGAAGGGAGGGGCAAAACACTAAGGTCAGGGAGGCAGTCTGACTTGGAAGGTGTTTGTGTGTGTGTGTGTGTGTGTGTGTGTGTGTGTGTGAGAGTTTAATAACAAGCTGATGCACCTCGTATTTTCCATGTTGAGATCTTGTTTCATCACTCAGCTCTGAAACTGGATTTGAAAATGAGTTTTGGGTCCGTTCTTTGCGTTCAGAGCTCCGTCTGTTTCCTGTTACCCTGCTGGACTCTGACTCACTGACTCCGTCCTGCTGACAGCTGCTCGTCAGCTGACAGACGTCTGTGGACGTTTCTCCACTTTCCCTCAAGCTTGTGTTTCTGTAGGTGTGATCTGCACTTGTATCTGGACGTGACTGTGTTGTACCAGTGTGTCTGTTTCTGTCGCTCCGTGTCATAATTTACAGTTTTCTCTTTCTGGATGTTGCATCTGTGCATCTTTACACACAGAAATCTCATTTTATGAACACATAGGGGATTTCAATATTTGGCATACAGTGTATGTCCATATTTAAAAACCCGTGCATGAAATGAATTTGGCACATTTTTATATATGGACATGTATGTGTAACATATTGTAAATCACAAATACATGCATCCTCCTAATTTTTTTCATACATGCACATATACAAATTACACATATATGCCCGACATACAGTATATAGACTACACATATAAAACCATGCAGTGGAGAGTGCATATATGTTTGGTTCATATATGACTATATATGTAACATATGCCACCATTTCTGTGATATTTGCTTGTTCATATAATAGTTTTCATGGGTTTCCAGTATCATTTATCCATATCTATCGTGGAATTGTATGTAGGACTATAACAGGATTAGGCAATATTGGTGCACCAGTTAGACCAGTTGACCTCTTTATTGATACTGGCTGACAATATAAAAGGATGTTGTCCACTTCCAGTATGATGGCCATTCCTCCCTATTACATGCAGCTTTTATTTCACATGTCAAGACAGAGAAATAGTTCTAGTTGGAGTATTTTACTCAGCCGGCTTCAGGAAAACCTCCAGTGAGACCAGAGTCGTCAATTCTGTTGATATTCAATGTTTAAATGGCCGTTGGAGAACTTTTATTTCCCTAGCAGGATATAAAAGTCTCTGAACCTTCATTATGACCGTCATCCAGACATATCCATCTAATTGGACACTTTTTGGGATGAGGTTGGAGTAAACATTTATAATTTGAGCTGCTGAGTTGATATTAGATGGAGAGAGAAGCCAAAGTTTATATTCCACAGAGGCGACCTTTATTTCTCCTGTTTGAACGCTGCTTTTGTTTTGCAGCTCATGTTTTCATGTTTTCGATGCAAACAAAAGGCTGATTACATCAACAGAAAACAATTCTGTCAAATTCATGAATAATTCAACGAAACCCAATCATTATCAGGCAAAAACATAAATCATTCATATTAATCGCAATTTTGTCTATTACTCACAAATTTGACAATGAGCTTAAAATGATGATGAGTGTACTGAACAACTTAAACAAACTGTACACTCAACTCCATTCACACAGAGCAAATATAGCAGGAATTTCTCCACATTAACCGATAATTTAAAGGAACAGTAGATGAAAACAGCGATTTAGCTAAATGTTCACTTAATAAAATGAACAAAGATTAGGGAAGGAAACAAAACATGATGAGTTGTTGAACTCACCTGTGTTTGAATGGCCTCAGGTAGCAGAGGTGCGCTTGATTTCTTTGCCACATCATGTGGAAGCTACATAATGGACTGAGGATTCAGTATTAAAAACCCAGATGAGTCCAGCTCCAACCCAAAGTTTCCAGCAGCGTGCTCAGAGTCCTGCTGCTTCTCTGTTTTACCTGCTAGTTGATTACATTCACCTGGTGTCCCAGGACTCATTTAGCCCCCTGATTACATCCAGAAACACACACGCTGTGCTTCATTAGAGGTTTAACTTGCCCTCGTTGACTTCCCCTCAGTGCTCGCTGACAGGGGAATACCCGCTGTCACTGTAAGTGTCGTTTGTCTGTATGAAAGTGAACTTCGTGAGAGTAACCCTTCGAGGGCTGGAGCGGTGATGAGTCAACAGCGCTGGTCAGTCCGGAGGTGCAGCCGGGTCCATTTAAATTCCCCTCATCTCTTCGCTCACTCCTGTTCTCCAAGCGGCCTCCATGTGACGTTTGTTCTTCACAGATTTCCCAAAAGCTAAAATGCAGCAACACGGGCCGGCTCACGTAGAGGTGGTCTACACCGGGCCCTAATTAGAACAGCAGGAGTCGAATCAGGAGCAGGAGTAGTGATATTTACAGAGGCTCTGTCTCATTTGCAAGGAAGCCTCCTGGTTAGGTAGCATTTTCAAGAAATATCCCCTTAATACTGAGTCATTACAGTAGGGCACATCTGAGTTCAGTTCACTGATTGGGTAAATTTTAAGAAAACATCAATTGGTTCCCTTGCTGTGTCGGATCTCCCAGAAGACCGTACATCGAGTTTAAAACCTTTACATCCAGAAAGTCATGCTTGAAGTTAAAGTATATTTATTGTTAATATCTGACACCTGTTTTAACTTAAATTCATCATCTCTCGCTCGTACTTTAATGTAACTTGACTAGCATAGCCGCTAGTCATCCCACCTGATGTAAGCTAGCTCAGTGTTAGCTCGCTAACTTTAACAATAAACTTTATTTATAGGGAACCTCTCATACAGGGGATGTAGTCTAAAGTGCTTTTATACTAAAAATAAATGGAGTGCTTAAAATTAAGATAAAAGATGTAGGCCAGACAAGTTAAAGACAGACAGATGCAGAGAAGAGGCTGTAAAATTAGCAATAAAAATCAATGATGTAGAGCTCTTAATCAGTTTCTCAGTGTAGCCTCAATGTTACGTTGTGTCCGATACATGAGGACACCACCTGTTTTGGAATTCCACACCAGTCATGTGACATTTTGGTATTAGGTTTTCTAAATTCATGAAACCTTTTGCCTCGAGGACAGACAGATTCCTTCAGTACGACTTGAGTTTATGTCAGTTGGAAAGTAAAACAAGTGAACAGAGAAGTGAAGTAAGCTAACGTCACAGTTCTTCAAAAGGTAACTTCATTTTTTTGATAGGCAGAGTTGGTTTGTTGGTTTAAAAGCATGCACTGTAATGCAAAGAAGCATTAAATTTGGATTTGTTGACGTTTAACAGAAACTTCCACATTATTTATTTCCTACTCAGATATGTTGGTGCTTCCAGGGAAATATGAGTCCTAGTTGTAATTATAAGTTGGATGTTGACATGAACACTATTTACAAGTTGGAAATTGGCACTAATTTGGACAAAATAGGTTTTTAATAAGGAACGTTCCTAACTAGGTGATAGGAAGCTTCCTTGCAAATGAGACAGACCCAGACCGGGAACAGCATAAACAATAAAATGAAATGAAAATCTCTGTAACACATAATGTCCTTTCAAAGGTGTAACAACACTGCAGCGCCGTAATGCAAAATGCAAAGTGTGCAGATGGAATTCGCCATGTGTTGTTGCACCCATGCAAAGCCCAAAGTGTTCTCCATGTGTCCCCACGAGGGTGAGTAAGAGCCTGACGCAGGCTGCAGAGAAAGAGCTGAAACCCTTTATTTGCATAAGTGATGGATCTATTAATAAATAAAAAGACCTGTGTGTGTGTGTGTGTGTGTGTGTGTGTGTGTGTGTGTGTCCAGAGAGTGTTTGAACCTAGGCTTGAAGCATCATGGTCAGTTCAGCCGCTCTTTCTCCAACACTTTAATCTGCTTTCTGGCCGCGACATCAGACACAGCACTCATTCTCAGTAAGACGAGACGCATCCGAACACCGGTGTGTCTCTTACGCACACACACACACACACACACACACACACTGAGAGCAGGCGGCATGTATTAGCTATAATTAAATCAGTCAGGAACGGTGTCTGGGCCGCGGGTGGTTCTGATAACAACGGCGTGGTCGGCTCCTCGGAGAGCTCGTCGTGTGGATTCAGGAGGTCTCCCGGCAGGCGCCTCCTTTGTTGGCGGGGAATGAGGACTGATAAGCGGGGCACCAAAAAGCACCCGTGGAGAATGGGGGTGGCGGGGTGGCGGCGGAGCAAGACAAAGGCTGTTAAATTTAACTGCCAAGGGCATAAAGCCACACTCCAATTCTGATTGATTTCCTCCCCGGAGTCGATGGCGTTCAACCGGTTACGGCGGCTTGTAAGGAGACTGTCTGTGCCTCTCGCCTCTCTGTTTCTTTATCGCCGTGTCTCTCTCTCCCGATCCGGGCCCGCACACACACACACACACCCCCACACACACAACAACACACACACACACACACACAGCACCATCTCCGAGCAGTGCAGGGCTGTAGGATGACAGGGCCGTATGTTTACATTTGGCATTAGTCTCCGGTTTGCGCGTTCAAATCCAATTTCTCCCTTTCCTCGCCAAATCATCACGCGCTTCACTGCCTCGTGGAATATTTACGCCCTTTGAAATTCAAAGTTAACACCTTGCCGTGCGTCTTCCCTATCCATTAGTACCTGATAATCCATTTTGGAGCAATGTGTGTGCTTTTTTTTTGCATGTGCTTCCTGTTTGGATCCAGTTGGAAAAGTTTATTTCTGTTCATGTGTAGAGAATAAAGACATTTTGCATTTACAGCTAATGTGGCCAAATGAGCCTCTGTCCCCGGGAGCTGGGTTTGTTTGTGCTCAGATCACAGATTTGATGTAATAGCAGGTGTATAGAAGATCTTTGCATGCACCACAGATGCTCGTACAGGCCGTACTGCATTGATCAGAACATTTAATAACATCCAAAACCCGAAAGTATCTTGTGAACAAAGTGGATTTATCTCAGTTTATTTTGCTCATGTCAACAAACATGCTAAAGTTTTGGCCCATTGTTTTTGGCTAGTGTTTTCTCAGGATTTGTGTGTGTGTGTGTGTGTGTGTGTGTGTGTGTGTGTGTGTGTGTTACCCGGTTACCCTCAGGTACTGGATGATGAAATTCTATGACACTGGTTTAGCACCACAAACAAATACTGGGCTGACACGTCCTATCGATCCACCTGCAGAAACATGTGAAAGACCCTGTGACTTCAGTTCTGGTGACTCTCATGCTGTTGTTTACTTCGGTTGAAGACTGATAAGTGAAATGAGGAAAATTCTACAAGTCTTCGGTTCATGAAACCTCTTCAAAACCCATTAGATCAATCAATAAAAAATGCATAGATGTCTTAAACACAAGGTCTTTTTCCTAGTTCCCTGAAAGATGACATTTTGGAGATCTGAGGTTTTCACTTGACAACAGGAATATGTTCTGTTCAGTCAGGCACCTCAGAAACATTTTTTTCAGCATGTCCAGTATGAGTCAGAAACTGTTCCTGAAGTCTGAACAAAAACGAACCACATGGATTCTGATCGTCTCAGATTGAAGCAGCAGTTATTCGTGGTTTGAAATGTCTTTTTCTGTCCGACCACCCAGCTTGGATTGGAAGTGTTTTTCTTCTGTTGACGTATAAAAGGTTTCATGCCTCCTCTCATGAATGTGCCCTGCACTGCAATTAGAAATTACCTTCATAAAAACCTCCAAACGTCTATGCTGCTAGCTTGATGCAGAGCTGTTAAACAGAAAATGGGCTCTTATTTTACCCAAAAGCACAAATCCAATCCAAAAAAATAGACTTAAAGAAGCACTTAACCCAACAACTAAATATCTTGTATCCTTAATGCACTGTGAGTTGTTTCCAAAATCTGTAGCCTTTTTGTCTGAATGTGGCCAGTCACACACGCTAATGCAATAGTTAATATATAAATTTTTTGCACGTGCATTAGTTTGGGTCAGACTAAACATCGGAATGCAAAACGTGCATAAATCTGCACAAATTGGTTGAAAATCTGAAATGCATGTTTTTATCTCCGTTTTGCTGCTATTTGTTGCTGATCAACTCCACGCTAACAGAAATGGCGGCTGCTTTTTTCAACCTTTGAGGGACTTGATTATCAAGGGGGCGAGCGAATGACACGAAATATATTGTTTTGGGGGGTTAAGTATCCCTTCGAAATTCGACTGGATCTGAACGCAGCTGCAGAGATGAATAGAGCGTCGCCTCTGTCCCACTTTGAGCCGCTTTGTGTGTTTGTGCAGGGAGAATGAAGTCCTCAAGGTCCAGCTGAAGAAGTATGTGGGGGCGGTGCAGATGCTGAAGAGAGAGGGGAGCCAGGGCAACGACGGTAAGACGCACACACGCACACACAACACACACGCAGAGCATCATTATGACCTGAAATTAGATTTCATATCTGTATCCCACTCCACCTATTTTGCTCTCACACAGAAAACACACAACACGCACACAAACACACACACACACTCACTCAGAAAAATAAGGTCATTAGTTCCCTCTGTGCTCTCCAGATGACTAACTCTCCCTTTTTACGTGTGTGTGCACCCCTGTCAAACAGAATGAGCTTCTCCATCCACCTCTCACTTTTTTTTTTTTTTTTGGTGCTTTTGATAACTTTGACTCTGTGTCCGCGTTGCCGGGGGACGAGAGCGGCGCTCTGTGTAAAGAGTGGCGAGAGATAAGGCCCCCGCTGTATCAAAGGCAAACAAAATGAACATGGCAGATTATGGAGGGCCACATAATGACTAATTGCATTTTGGGGAGAGACTGGAGAGTTATCTGTGGCGGCCTGGAGGGTTTTTGTGTATTTGAGTATGTTTGAGACGGTTAAAGAGATGGAGGAATATACAGTGGTGAGGGAAGGGTTTTATTTTTATTTTTTTTACTTGCTTTTGCATGTAAGAGAGAGAGAGAAAAAAAAGGCTCTGTGTGGCAGTTTTGGGTCGAAGTTTGGTGCAATTTGCATGAAATATGGAACAAAAATACCATAGAGGCAGTGCACAACTCATCATATTGGAACAGCCACGCCCATCAGAGGGAAAACAGCCCGTGGTGATCCCTGCAGCTGAGTATGAAACAGCTTTAAAAACACCTGTAGCTCGCTAGTTTCAGCCTGTCTGAGGATTATTTTCCAACATAATGTCCACTATGGAGGAAGTGGGATTTAGAAAAGATCATATTGTTGGTCTCACAGCAAGGAAACTTTAATTGGGAATGATGCAGACTTTTATTTTTAAAATATTCTCCAAGATTACAGGGAGGAAAAAATGGAATCGAGCCTTAGTGGACGATTTTGGTGTCTATGCTCGACTCTTTAAAAAGTCCTAAAAAAGTCGTCTTCCATTAAGACAAACTATGAAAGGTCAACAAGGGAAAAAAAGGCAAATTTTATTTTTATTTTTTTGCTCAGTTGTGAAAAAGCTGCAGCTGTTAAGTGTTGTATTTTTCCTTTTTGGAGTTCAAAGAGCAAGTGGAGGAAATAAAGCTCTCTGGAGTTGACATTTCCCACTTGTTAGAGGAGCGCAGACCTGTTGTAACTTCGACCTGCAACGACGACATGTTTAAAACATCAGAATCGCCTCACATCCCGTCTCCCGGGTTTTCCCTGCAATTACTGTACTCAGCCTGTCAAACCAGCGCCGCCGGGCCCTCCGCCGGCCGGTGGAGGAGGAGATCGTATGAACGCATGAATACACACACACACACATACACACACACGCAGTCGTAGCGGAGAGCCGTCACCTGGCTGAACTTGGAACAAATCCCCCGTCGTGTTGCAGGAAGTCCGCCCGGAGCCGCTTTCCTCGCTTTCGGTTTGATTCTTGTCTTTCTTGTTTCGCCGCCGTTCTTTATCTCTTTCTCTGTTGTGATGACGCTTCGTTCCCCAATCGTTTCTACCCTCCTCCTCCTCCTTTTGTCTTTCCCTCTCTCTCGATCCCGGCTCCCTTCATCCCGACAGGCGTAGTAATTCCCCCTCTGCGGCGGCGTCTAAATGATTTCATCCTCTCTCGCCTCTGTCTTCTCCTGCTAATGATGTGCCCTGCTCCATCATACTTTGATGTCGACTACCAGCATCTATTGGCGTGTGTGTGTATGTGTGTGTATGTGTGTGAATAATATGAGAGTGGTTTTGGGGGAGCGGGAGGATGGGGAGGAGGGAGGAGAAAAAAAGGAGAAAAAGGAGGCTGAATTGATACACAAGTGCTCGTTTTTCATGTGCTGTCAGCATGCTTCCCCGCGCCTTTTTGAAACCCCTCCCGTCTAATGATGGCGCCGCAGACGTGATCTCTTGAACGCTCCTCAGGCGCTGTCAGCCCCGCTGACATCCCACAAAAGACGTTTTCCCTTTTCCCTCTGTTTCAAAGGAGTGATAATTATTGTTTCCCGTGTGATGCCGTCTCTTCCTGTTTGTTCGGGGGAATTTCCCCCCTTCTGACTGCGCGTGTGTGTGTGTGCATGTTGTGGTGTAGGGGGATTAGCGCGCTGTACAAACTTCTGTGTTTATGTAAGGTGCATGAATGCAACTCGGGGTGTGTGTGTGTGTGTGACAGAAAAGTGAAGCAGCTCTCTCCAACTCCACATGCAACATTATAGGTGAAGACGAGCTGTCACCATTAGTGCAGCTCCCATTTGTGCAGTGTCAAACTGACTTGTATATTTAAGCCTTTTAAATAGGTGTGTGCGTTTGTGCATGTATGTGTGTGTTTGTGCATGTGTGTGTGTGTGCATCTGTCATTAAAAGAAACCATTAAGCAAACCCCAGAGGAGTTGTAGTGCAACAGTCACATTTTCTGTAAAGCAGAGCTACATGAAGTGGAATCTCCAGGGAGGAAGACCTCAAGAACATGTAGAATAATAAACACACACACAAAACACACAGCTTCTTTTACAAGGTTCCTGCAGGTCTGGAAAGTCCTTGAAAGTTTGTGGATTTGAAAAATAGGCCTTTTTAAAATGTTTCCTGAACATGAACAGCCTTGGAAGTTTTGTCAAAGCGCGGCCTTTTGAGATGAGAGCTTTGCACGACCATTTGTGTCTTTTATGCAGCTGCCCGTCGGAGGTCATCGCTCTGCACCGCATTTTAAACAAACTCCTCCTCCTCTTTTATTGCTTGTAAAAATTTTTACTGATGTTTCCGCATTAAAGCCATCATCGCACCTGATGATTTGAACAAAAGCAATTTGAATAAATCTGTGTGCAGGGGGGGTTTATTTGACATTATTACACAGCCCCCCGAATTCATCACCATGCCTCAGCTGTCGGAGGATCAACACTTCATATCCCGAGGAAAACCCAGTGATGGAGATTTGTGTTGATGCAGCAGCGGTTTTAAAGTGAGTGATTTCATCGTGATTTTCCTGACTTGACAAGAGCGTGAGTAAACAATGAGTAAGAGAATGACTCAGCCTTTAAAATGTCTAATTTTGACCAAAGGCATATTTCTCCACAAAACAGGCCGCATTCTTTGAGTCCTTAGAGACCTTGAAAGTCAGCAGAAAGTCCTGGAATTTGATGTTCAGTTGAGTGTGGCAGCCTTGCTTTTATAATGCAGAGGCCCTGTTTTATACAAGAAAAGCCACAAGAATCAGAACTTAGACACCGAGTTGGTACCAAATTTCTGAAAACAGGAGGATTTCTAGTGTTTTTACAACATTGGTAACTGCAGGATGATAACTCTCCCCCAAATGATGTGATGCACCACGAAATTGTGAACACTCACCGGCTCGAGACAAGTCACAATTGCTGGTGCAGTCGTTCTGCAAACAGTGTGATCGAGGACAAAAAGAGAAAATGTGGGACTTCAAACACAATCTATGTTCTGTATATCTGTTATTAACAAACTAACTTCCATGTAGCTTTAGGCTGGCTTCACACAGTGCAACTTCCATGCAGTTAGTTGCAGGTTGCAAATGAAACTTTTACCGTTGCCATGACAACAAACCCATATGGAGCATTCCAAATGATGATGCAAACTTTATAATTTTAATTGGATGGTTTGCCTGGAACTTCAAGTTGCATGGAGCTGAAGTTGCACCAAGTAAAACCAGACTGACATTTTGTGACTTTTCCAATTTTTTTTTTAATTGGATCTAATTGTATAATTTAAATGTGATAATTTTCCCGCCTGTTGCACTCCTGTCTGGCCAAGATGTGGTCAACTCTCTCCATGGTCCTTTATTCCCTTTTTCCCCTTTTCTTCTGGGTTTTTGGGGCATTTTCTCTCTCTTTTTGGGGAACTATGAGGGTGAAGTCAAGGGGTGCCGTCCTGTTTTGTTTCTTGTAAACCCGTGGGCTTGTAGAGTTCTTTGAGATCGTACTTTTCGTTTTTTTTTAAAACCAAGAAATACAGGTATTCTGTCAGTTTTGTCTGACATGGTTGGCCTTTGTAGGCAGCCATTTTGGTATTGAGACATCCAGACTATATACTTTTCCGTAGCTCACTGGTGGGGGAAAAAAAAGGTGCGTTCCAGTTGTGGCTGCTTGTTAAACCGTAACAGAGGAGCAGGAGATCGTCTGGGAAACAGAAAGCGCTGAGGACAGCAGGACTCAAGGGCATTGATTGGATAAAAAAAAAAAAAAAAAAAAACATTAGTCTTTCTCGGAGAAGCCCTGGGTGTCTCGCCCTCGCCCTCGCTAGAAGCTCAGTGCCTCGCAGGTGATGAAGTTTGATGGCCTCCTTTCTCCCTGGAGGGCTTAATACGAAGCGGTTGGCTGGCTGGCTGCTGTTTGACTGACTGCTTTCCCCGGGGAGTCGCCATATAGTCATGGAGCCTGGGGGGGAACGCGCTCAACCTTTTCCTTCTAAAATGGCTGATTGCTCTGCACAGTCAGGTAAAATTGGCCCGCCGTGCTGTGTATAAATAAAAAAACGCTGCTTTACCATCGGCGGCAGAGGGATCAGGAGTTATTAACCTGCTAAGTGCTTGTTGGCCGGCGTGAGGACACCAGGAGAGGTCGATACGGGGTCGGAGGCCAAATAGTCTGGTGAGATGGAATTTCCCCTCTTCCATTTTCTTGTCAAGTGCACCATGATATGTGTACTTCCTCTTTTTATTCCCATAATCCATCAGGCTTTTGCTCTTTGCTTTGAAGAGGGTAAAAATTATCCTCTTGTTTATTTGATTTTGTGTGGATTTTTCCCGGCGTTTTTCAGTTTACAGTGAAGATT
>OMLF01044931.1:10152-21323 GCA_900302615.1 Holocentrus rufus
CTCTCTCTCTCTCTCTCTCTCTCTCTCACTCACACACACACACACACACACACACACACACACACACACATATAGCTCTCAGTCTGTTCACACGCACAGACCTGGACACAAACTTCAGCACTGTGAGTCATCAGCATTTATTTCTGCTTAACTCGTGAGAAAAGTTGAGCAGTACACTACATCTTGATAACCCTCAGGCACGACTTTAGTTTATTTATCTATTTTTGTCTGTGTATCTATCAGATACCTGCCATTGCATTCCAAGTACAGAAAATGCATTCTGAGGACCAAGCAACTACCAACAATAAATTGAAAACTATGTTCTAAACTACATAGTACATGAAAGGCAATGATAAAATTAACCATTTTGGTTGAAATCTGACTTTTTGGAGATACAAGGTTTCTACACTCATAATTATTTTCTGCTGCATCCCCAACAGCCTTGCCTGAGGCTGACTAACATTAAAATAACATTCAACCCTGCCACCCTTATTAAACATTGTTGTTTTATTAAGTATAGATCTTTATGGGGTAAACCCACTGGGCACAAAGCAAATAAGTAACCTGAGGTTGCCTGTAATACATTCCAAGCAATTGGGCTACACTTGCGTTATTATACAAAAATACAGTGTTAGACATTTTGAAAAAACGATTACGCTAATTTCATTACAAAAACAATGGAAAATGAGGTAACCTGATCCATCCAGGTAAGGGTTGCTGAGTATGCATGCTCTATTGCAGTGAAGAAACTTCAAAATGACTGTGCACATTCCCACAAGGGAGTGGTGGGAAAAAGTAAAGTTCCCTATTGCTGGCTTCTGAGCATCTTTGCTGCAGCTGTTGGGGTTTCAATGCATCCTTTGCTCTGGGTGCCTCTGCAAGAGTTGATGAAAATGGGGAGAACATTTCATGGACATTGACGTGCAGCAGGTGGCCAATATCTATTCAGTGTCAAAATATTTGCTAGGCTTTTCCACATGATCTGGGGATTCAAACCGGTACCTTTTCCAATATGTTCTTATTGATCCCAAGCTATCACAAAGTGATGAAATTGCCTCCCCTTCGTACCATCCTGCTCACCCTCCACCTCACCCCATAAACACACACCGACACACCGACACACACACACACACACACGCACACATACAGTTCACCTCTGAGGACAACCTAATCCAGATCATATCTTGACAGAATTCAATTTCCCATCTGAAATTAAAACCCTTTGCAGGCCTTAATTGCTCTGAAATCGGTAGCAGGAAGTGCAGCGGTGGCTGGTTTGCACTTTGCCTCAGTAATGTTGTTTATTTTCTTACTTTGCTCTATTATGAGCTTTATGGAAGTGACGAAAACACCAGAGTCATACTAACACACAGAGAGAAGTGAAGGAGCTCAAGCCTTATTAGCTTTTCTTGCAGATTACAGGCAGACAAGCTTAGTTTTTGGCTGAGGCTGTAGTCAAATTAAAATTATGCCATGGCAGAGAAGGGAAGAAACTTGAGAGAAAATGGAGTACAGCAGAGTAAATCAGGCTAGAAAGATTATTCAAACTAATAAGGTGAGTCAACCCTGATGATGAGAGGTGTCCAGATAAAAGTGGTTGGGACATGCTGGTATGAGCCCACACTTGAGAGCTTTGACACCTTGATTGTCGCTACATGAAAACCTGTCTTTATTTGCATGGATAAATCCTGTGGTTTCCAGATGTGACTTTTAACTGATTAATGCTTCTTCATATTAACAGCTGAACCAAGAGGTGGAGTTTAGGTATTTCCAGGTCTCACTCTCAGCTGAGGGTAGGAATGATCATGGGACTGACTGCCATCTAGGGACATCAGCTGCAGTAATGCTGGTGATGACCATGGTGATTAAGAGAAGGCAGAGCCACAAAGCAAAACTCTCAATTTAATGGCCGATCTTCACACTAACCCTCATCAGCTTTGAATAGTGAAATTCCAGATACAAGTGGCCAAGATCAGGCTCCTCCATAGGACGTCTCGGCTTTATAGGGTGAGGACTTCAATTCAAGCGGATCATGCTGCTGGTCCTACACACGGAGTGGAGCCAGAAGAGGTTCAGGGACCTGAGAAGAATGCCCTAACGGACCCCTTTGGAGGAGTTACAGGCACGGATCATCTGAGAGGAGATGCTGGTCATAATGGAATGCTGGAGGGACTAGTTACTACATATTTCAGATGGCCTGGAGGTGCTTAGGGATCCTCCAGGAACAGTTGGAAGAAGTTGCTGAGGACAAGGACAGCTGGTTGACTCTGGACAATATGAGTCAACCAGCTGTGCTGGCCGGTGCCATGCATCAAAATTTTCATGTTTTATCCAGTCTTTAGTCTTATTTTCTTTGTTTCCCTTCATTCCCTTCATCTTGGAATCATGCAATTTTCTTGATATGCCTGATATGCCCATTGCCTTATTTTGTCTTGTTTCAAGATATTGACACTTGTTTCTAGAGTAGTCACTAAAATAAGAAAATGCAGTTGGTTGTTAGACAGTTGTTGCAGTGAGCAGTGAGGTCTCAGAAAACACTCCACTGATTTAATGGAGTGTGGTCATTTTGCGTGACCACACAATCCATTTTCTGGCCAATTTCTGAGTTTTGTGGAAGTGTCTTCTACTTCAGCTGACATTTGGCTGAAGCATTCATCATCACAGGACACAACAGTGGGTTTTTATGAGCTTACCAGAGTAGACTGATGATCCCTATCATTAACAAAGCACCATGTTTCTCTGGGTCCGTGGATATTTTGGATGCCACACATGGTCACAACAGGGGGACACTAAGCCATTATATATGCAAATCTGATTAAGTAGTGATTAATCATACTAAATGTACCAATTATAGCTGTGTCAGTGGAGTCAGTTGGCAACTATGCCGAAAGACTACACAGGATTACTCTGTATGATTCAGATTAGGTTATACGAGTCATAAAGTGTGTGCAGAGGTGGAAATCAACCACAGTGGTCAATTATATTCTGTTCCTTTGACCCTGCATCATGTGCTCAGTTCATTACTTCGATATGTTAGTGACCCCAAAATTTGATTAAATCCACCAATCTTACCATGTGGAAAACAAATGATACTGAAGCAACCAATTCCCCCAATTTACACATTGAGCGGTGGTCATTTGTTCTCATTCAGTCACTTTGAGTAGCATCCTCTTACCCCCTTAGCGTGCATTCATAACACAATGTGATCATAAAATCTGATTAAATCCCCAAATTATGCCAGCTCCCCATTTTTCAAGATACTGATCCAACAAAAACAACTCATTGGGCCTTTTTTCTCGCCTTTTTTTCTTTCTGACTGTTGCTGAGCATAAAAACTACTGTTGTTTAAAGGAATACTCCAACACTTTGGTCAAAATACCCTTTTTCCAACTTAATATTTCATGCTGGCATAAAGACTTAAAAGATACAGATATCAGCTAGCCTATCTCCCTCAAAGTAAAAACAAAAACAAAAAACTTACAAGGGGCATTTGAGGAGAAGTTAGATGGTTGGAACTATAACCACTGAGCATATGTTAATCGGTTATAGCCTGCCATCTAGCAACTTCTAAAACAACTCTTGTTTTTAAAAACAAAATCCCAATATATTTCATTGCTGTGTAACACATGATACATTGCGTAAATAAGAAAGCTTCAGAGTTGCTGTGAAGTTTTGTTTCACTTTTTTTTCATTTTGAGGGAGATAGGCTAGCTGACACCTGTAGACTTCAAGTCTTTATGCTACGCTAACATGAAATGCTAACCATTGGAACTGAACCAGTGGATGTATAGAGGTGAAAATGTTGCCGAACATCTTGTCTCAGTCTGGGCAAGCCATAAAAAAGTCATAAAAGTCATAAAAAAAAAAAAATGTTGGAGGTCCTCACTCTTCCATGGCACAAAATGACCATAATATCTCTTCAAGAGTTTGACAGGGTTGTTGAATACTTGGTCTGATGCTCAGATATGAGGCTTTCAAAATTCCAGCCGTGCTCTCCAAAAACTCATTGGAGTTTCAAGACACTTGGCAGCCCCCTCCACCTACTGGCATTTTCAGCTGCTTAGCGATGGAGGATGGTGCTATGAGCGAGTAACAGCACATTTTTGGCAATGAAGGCTAAACAGCCTTGTTGTCAAGCCAAAGGCAAATGACAAAGTGGCATTCCAGTACTTGGTTATGTTTTGCTTCTTCACCCAACATTTCTGTTCTAATTAACTCACTTACTCGTCTCAGTACAGGTCGTGGATTACTTATTGCTTCTTTAAAATAAAAAGACAAAAATCAGTTGATCTTTATGTTTCATTGCAGGTAATTTTTTTCTGGAGACTGACTGTTAGTAATAAGTCAAGGGGCTCTCCCTTACTCGTCTCCATTCCCATTTATTCAAATTCAGCCTGCATTCATTCCTATTGATTCACCTTCATCCCCCAATCACCCCCAGTCATCCCCAATCATTCCCATTCATTCCAGGCATCTTGGCCTCATGCTCTGTATTCACAGCATGGTGGTAGCAGCCCTGACATTTGATTAAATCCCCAATCAACGCCTTCCTGTTGTGGAGCAGTGTGATGGAGTGATGACTGCCATAGCCATCAAAATGCACAGACATCTGTGTGAGTGTGTGTGTGTGTGTGTGTGTGTGTGATTGTGTGAGAGAGAGTGTGTTTGACTTGTCTGATGGCCCAGAATACATCAGGATTCTAGTGGGCCAGGCAGTTGTCCCCAGTTGCCCTCTGTCTCTCCCCAAACCCAGACAAATGGTAAATATAACCTTTAGTGTCCCAGACAATCTCACACATGCACATGCACACACACGTGCACGCACACACGCACGCACGCACACACACACACACACACACACACACACACACACACACATTGTTACAGACAGTCATGAAAAGTCAAAATTATTTGAAAAATGAAAAAAGAAAGATCCAATGATGTTCAAACTTTATTTTCCTTCCTTAATTTATACAACTGATGTGCTACTTGCTTTTTGATAATAAAGATGGACAGCTGACAGATCAGTTCCTATGTCAGGATAGGCTGCTGTTTAGGAAGACTAACCACAGACGTCCCAGGATCCCAACAATAGGATATGGTGAGGATTAAATAATGAATATGAGTCTTACAGATTATAGCCCATGTTTCCAAGTTGGAGTGCATATTAAAGTTCAGAGCTGAGTTAGCACACAGCAGGGATTTATCTGGAAAACAGTGTGGGTCAGCATTGAGACTTCAGCTTTGTTTGTGCACTGAAGCTCTCGCTGGGCGCCTGTTGAGCAGGCAGAGTGTCCTCCTCCAAAAAACATCCACATAGGTCATTTGCTCCTACTGTCTAATACTACCCACATGAGTGTCGTGTAAATCAGTGAACCTGCTGGCGGTGACATAGTAGGACTTTCACAGGACTTTCACATGGGACACCTGTGTTCGAGTCCCGAGTGAAGCGAGACTGGGGTTCATTTCCGTGTGTTGAGGTTTCATTTTCGTTCAGTATTATTGTGACCAAGATGGCAAAGGTCTTTACCCTAAACATAATCCTAACCTTTTCCTATACTGAACCCAGTAGTTTTGGTGCCTAAATGTGACCAAGCAGCAATTGTTTTGAGAGTTGTCTGTCTTGAGAAACACTCCTGTGTGTCATATTTTGTGGGTCGTATTAGAGGGTAGGAACAATCAACCTATGTGGTCGTCTGGCTTGGACTATGTGTTGGAGCAGCGGTATGCTCTGGAATGCAGGTGTTCCCAAAAAGAGGCGTTGCCCAACATCTCTTGACTTATTTGGTATTACAAAAGTGGTGTAAGCACCGCAGCAGCCACTCTTTGCCAGTGTTGTAAAGAGCAGCATGCAAAGCAATTTATCCCTTATATTTTTATATATGTCTCTGTGAAGCATTTTTAGTGGATGAATTAAGTTGAATAAAGATATTCAGACAAATTCATTTAGGTAGTTAGACTTGCAAAGGCCTTAATGAGGCAGCAGCAATTTTATTTAACTGATTAGGCTTGCAAGACACAGACTTCATTTTTGATGAGGCTTGCATTCAGTACCCACTACAAAGACAATGGCTTCATTTTTATTTAGCCTAACTGATATTGTATTCAACAAAGGTAACCTCTTAGGCCTCAAGCCAGTTCCAAATTATAGTGCTTGATATTGAAATCAAATGAAATGAAATACAGATTAGCCTTTTATAGGCCTAATTAATGAATAATGCATGATTAAAGTCCACATAATATAATAATTTATAAAAGGCTATCATAGAACGCATTTAGAAAGTAAGTATAAATTTGTAATAATATTAAGCTGTATATTTTAAGTCATTTATACTTAATTCAATATTCAATAGTCAAAAAATAGGCGAGTCTGGAAAGAAGATAAAATATTTAGTCGTAACACGAGTACTAATATTGTTCATAAAAGTGCATTATTTTGAAACATCTAGTGTAGCAATAGAGGGCTAATTTAAATATTGTCCCCTTGTGACATTTTTGTCTTGACCAGAGGGCACAGGCACGTGACTCAAATGCACCAACTCTGAACTGCCATGAAAATGTCATATATCCAATGGGTAATGGTTCAGATTAGGGTTGGTAATAAATTTAATAAAAGGTAATTGCATAATAAAATTGGCCAGTGTAAAAGAAAACGTCCCCTTTCCATGGTCAAATAAAACACCTCAAGCTTGTAGATTAGCCATCTGGAACACTTTAAGTTTCTTTAAATGATCCTAGCCATTCCTTTTATTCCCATCTTTTTTTGTCTTAGGGCAAATTATTTTGGAAGCGCCGGACGTCTGAGGGAAAGTTTCACAAACGCTGACTTTGAAGTCCCTTGCAACTGAAGGCGGCAAGCTGCATATATTAAGGTCGTACATTTATTTTTCATGGTTCTTGATCCGCAGCCCTTTGATGCCTATAGGCAGTCCATTAGGCAGACTGCTGACAGGTTGGTTTGATTGTAGAAGGTCATTTCCCATTCCTCTGATTCTCTTTATGGAGCGGACATGGAGAGGCAAGAGACATTCAAACTCTTCCCTCTCTAAAGCTGGGTCTCATGGTACATTGTTATTGCTCAATTCCTGATACGCTTTATAGACCAGATATATACAGCAGGAAGACATTAACCCTTTACTATTTCCCTCAAGTTTCCTCTTAAGTAAATTTAAAGTTCGAAAAAAAATTTTTTCATACTTTAAGACAATGTCACTTACATATTCTGTATCTGCTGGTTGCAGCACTTCATTGAAGCTACATCACACTTATATCGAAAGAAATATTCAAACCCAAGATGTGTTTTATACACATTTCCCTGTAATTCAGCAGGACATGGTTTGGTATCTTTGGAAACCTCGGGATTCCCACATATCATATAAAGGCCAGTCAGAGATTCAGCTGCTCTAAAGTCATGGCTTCTATCATCAGAACAAAGATCAAAATTGGAGTTGCATGGTTTTGTGTCCCTCAGCAGTAACACACGGCTCGTAATTCACGTCTCCCAGATGTGTATATTCAAGACATCTTTCTACTCCTTTGACTCTTTTCATGAACATGATGATGATGTTGTTTAAAGGAAAGGAAAAGGGATCCTGGGAGGTGTACTGGTTTGACCCCTCTCGAATTCTGTTTCAAGTTCCAGCATTCTGTGCTCAAGTTAAAAGTCAAGAAAACTATGTTTTCATCAAAGTTTCCTTCCATGTCCCTTTGAGGTTACGTTGTCAGATCCCAAAGAGCAGTGAAGGTAAAGGGAAGACATGGTCACACTGGAGAGTTAGTTCTTTTTTTATGTCTTCCACACAGAAAACTAAACTTTATGAGTCTGTATAAGGCAAATATATATGTAAATTGTTTCATATTTATAGTAGCACATGAAGTTTTATTATTTCATTTCCTGATAATTTAAGATTCATAACATTCTCCCCTTCTTTAAGAGGGGACATTATTATAAGTTCCCAAGGAGCCCAATTATATTTAAAATAAAGCACAATCTCCTGTTACATTGTGTTCTTGGGTTTAATTGTTACTTATTGCCACCAAAGGACAACACTCACTTTATTCTGAAACATTTCCAGAAAACAAAAAAATGCTTCTCTGAGTAAATGTTCAAACATAACTAAAGGGAGGATGCCAATACTCAGCCTGATCACAAATTTATGACTTTCTGCTTGTTTAGCCTTGCACGACTGAGCACTGAATGTGAATGAGGTACTGTCTGCAGCAGCATCATCAAAAAAAAAAAAATGTGAAAAAGAACATAACACTAGACCTTTTTCACAGCAGCCATTTTGACATGATATTATAGGTTCATACAGGTGTTACTGATGGTATTAATGAAGGTTCTGTTCTATTTAGGTGCAGAACCTTAATTGATGATTAGTAGCATGATTAGTAACACCTGTGTTTACCTACTATTTCATGTCAAAATGGCTGCTGTGAAAAAGACCTATAGACACATAAGAGCGGTCTGAAACAGCAACAAGTGAAGCAAAGTCCTCCCCCTTCCCAAGTCCCAAACCTCGGCGGCGACAAACCATATTATGAGAAAACACCGAGCTGCACTGTACGCCTCACATCCACAGCATCAATCACTATCACTGCAGCCTGACATGGTGATTCACAAGAAATCCTATAAACTAGGATGATTTCTCTGTTTCCCCTCTCGCCTGTCCCAGTCTTTTGCTAAAGTAACTTCATGAATGGAGAAAAAAGGAAAATGTTTCCTTTCTGTACCTTTTTTTTTTCATGATTTCTCCCTCTTTTTCTCGGTCTCATCTCCTCGCCTCCCCACCTTTGGGTGCCTCGCTCTCAGCTCAAAGGCCAAAGCATTTGCTGAGAAGAGGCAGAGGCACAGCATACACAACCACATCAACTGGAAGTTGAGGATGAGGGAACAGAGACAAGAGGGAGAGCACGTCATAGAAAGGGAGAAAGAAATAGAGATGAGGGGGGAGAAGGGAAGGGAAGGGAGACAAAAGCTATAGGGAAGGACAGGAGGTGGAAGAGGAGAAGCAACATCATTTCAGAGCCCTCTGAGCATGCAATAAACTATATCTCATGTCTCAGCGCTATGAGGGAACGGAAGGAGGAACGGGAAACCTCATCGCTGCATAAACTATATCGCTTTGATATACGGGAAGAAGGAAGGTAAGGGGGAGGCAGTAACACAACAGACCTCTCTATCAGTTTGAAGCAAGGAACAGAGGGAGGGCAGGAGCGCATCTATTTGAGCCATTTCTCCAAAGCCTAGCAACAACAACTAAATAGTTTTGATCATTCTGAGAGGTAGAAGGCAGCAAGGCACATCAGGAGCACAGGCATAAACCCCCTTAAAGCATTCATGAAAAAAAAAGTCTTAACAAGCCATCTAGTCTTGCATGAAGCCCTTACAGTCTACAGCTGAGGTAATTCTGCTTGCTTCTGATGCAAATCCACTTGTTTCAAGAATTTCCTTCAGTCAAGTGTCAGTTTCTCGACGCCAGCAGGGTGATCTGCCTTATTCTGCCTCGTGTCAAGATGCTGACAACCGCTTCAAGGAATTTCCTGAAACAAGTGGAACGGCATTGGAAACAACTAGAACTACCTCACCCCGCTGGCAGAATATTTTGCTCAATTTATGAAAAGTAAGTTTTTGAGAAGGAGGGCTTGATTTGTCAAGGATTTGCTGGACTTGGTCCTGCACAAATGAGACATGGCTACATGGCTACTTTGCGGCAGCTTTGACTAGTTCATCCTGTCTTTTCAGTTTGACGCCAGCTTGTATTAACTGTGACGTATAGATCTTGATCACATTGAGATGGTGTTTCAGTTCTGTGTGGACACAAATTTAGCCATTATCTTGATATCCCAAGCAATGTCATTAAGTACCCACACAAAATACCACAGTTATCCTTTTACGCCAAGTGGACATAGTGGGTTCTATGTGTAAAAGGTGAGTGTTTTGCCTGTTATCTTCAAGGTGGAGACATAAAAAAATTGGAAATACACTACCTCATTTGAAAGTTATTTATCCACAGTTTCTGAAGAGCCCAGAGGCGATGTGTTTCCACCAGGGTCGACTGCGTTCTCGGTGCAATCTCCCTCTCCACCGGGACCATCAGAGCAGAGGAACAGGCTGTGATTTGTGGATAAAGCTCAGCCTGCGCTGCGCTGTCCTCAACAGCTGCCGCCTGTTGCGAATTCTGCTTCTGAAAATGTGGGAAGAGAAAGAAAGAAAGAAAAAACATAAAACAAAAAAAAAGGTTGTCTTGCAAACAAAGACATGTTTCTATATTACCTTTGTCAGCACTGCTGTTTCTGGTGCTGAAAGCCACGTTGCATTTTAGATGTGCACCAGACGCCTATTCCAGCCCCAGGTATTAGTGGCAGTGCATTCAAATTAACTCTTTGTGGCTGTGCTCATTTACATGTTAAATTAGGAAACAGTGGTTGCAAAATTGTGCAGCATGCTCAATCAAACCCTGAATATGCAAATGATCTAAGATCAACCTACTGGCCAGCATAGGGTGTAGTTGCCCTTGAGCGTTATTCATTGATCATATTTTTACATAGAAGTGGTGTTGGCTGAATTCCTTTTGGTTTTTAAAGGTTAGAATTAAAGTTAACGTTAGCTAACTGATACCATTTGGTTTGGGTTAGTGTAACATGCAGATAATCCGATGATGCTACAATAAAAAACGTCCATCATTTCCATCTAATGTGCGATCAGCACTGATGGGTAACCTAACCCAGGAGCTTCTTGGCCTGCCTGCCTTCACTGCAAAAATATCTACATCTTAACAAGCTGTTTTGTCTGATATTCAAATTTCCATTTTTGATAAAGAAGATACCAGTTGGATGAGATTATCCCACTTGTTTCCAGTTAAGTTTTACTTGTCTCAGGAATTTTTCTGTGAACAAGTATAAATATGTTGAAACAAGCAAGAATAAGGCAAATCAGTCCACTAGAATCAAGGAAATGACACGACTCAGGAAAAGTAGGAAAAGTCCAGAAGCAAGTGGATTAGCATTAGATTAGAAACAAGTGGGATTATCTCATCCTACTGGCATTTTTTGTCTTGTTTGAAGAAAAGCTTTGAGATAAAATTTGTTAAATTTGAGTTTTTTGCAGTGTACCTTTGTTTGTGTGTGTGTGTGTGTGTGTGTGTGTGTGTGTGTGTGTGTGTGTGTGT